>JAANYP010001384.1:0-28338 GCA_020465985.1 Centrapalus pauciflorus
TGATATTGACGACTCATGCATATTAGAAGAAAACCTAACTAATATGGCTTTCATGCTTAAAAAGTTTGAAAAATCCTTAAAAGCAGAAAAGAAAAAGGTTCATTCTTTGGAAAACAAACTTCTAAATGAACACAATTTAGTCCTAGATTTTTCCAAAGATAAAGCCTTAGCTTTACGAGCTGTCTCAGACTTACAAGATAAGGAAAAAGAACTTCAAAGCAATATACTCAATCTGAATCACAAAATATCTGATTTACAAGAAAGTCTGCGAATAACTGAATTAGAAGCCTAAAACTTTTCTGTAAAATATCATGCCATATTTGAAGAAAGAACTAAACTCTATGAGAAAATAAAGAAGATGGAGGATGAATTTATTAAAAGAGGGCAAACAGATCAAACAATATATTTAAATCAACCAAAAGATACAGAGTTTTATAACTCTAAATCTGGTATTGGTTGGGAAAATCTTAAGTATCTGACAAAAGCTATATCAAATTCACCAACATTATATGATGTCAGATACATGAATTTAGGATTAAAAATGACATTCTTGAAAGCATCTGAAGAAGTAGAATCCAGTGAAGAAATCAAAAGGTCAAGATCAGACAAAATGCAAAATTATGTTGACTATACCAAGATAAATGAAATCAGCAACATTGTTGATACTAAAGAAGAGTACATTCAAACTTATTCTGAAAAGGATTTGTCTGAATTACCAACTCAGTCTCAAAAACTATATTTACCAAATTCAATTTTAAAACAGATAAATTCTGATTTAGAAATGAAAATTAAAAGTTTTGAGACAGAGAATGGAACACTCAAGTCTGAATTACTAAAAATAGAACAAAAGTTGCAAGATAAGTCTAAAAACATAAATGTGTCTGATCCACATTCATCTATTTCTCTGGATTCTATAAATTCAGAAAAAGAATTTGATCTGTTCATGCACTCTGATATTAATTCATTAGATCAAAGATTCGGTAAAATTGGAGAATTTATCAAACCTTTGACTAACAAACTATCAACTGGTAATAAAGAATCTGTTAAAATTCTGCAAAGAATGACTACAGACTCTTTAAAACCATCTGAATATTCACCATCAGTGCAACAAAAGAAGGAGAAAACAAAACTGTTTGTTCAATCTCCTAGTTTTGAAAAGGGTGAATCATCCTCATCAACGGACTCTTTTGCACGTAAAGTCAAATCTTCAACAGGTATGAAAAGGTTACAGAAAAAACAAGCATCTAAATCTTCTAATTCTCAAACTTCTTTTATGTCAGATAACGTTGTGAACGGGTCGAGAAAACAAGTGTGGCGAAAGAAGCAAAGAGAAGAGAAAAACAAGATTATAAAACAAGAATGGCGCGTGAAAGAAAAAATTGTTACAGATAGAAACAGCAAAATTGAACATTCTGTCTGTAATAATGATAAAATTGTTAATAATTCTTGTATTAAGTTTTCAAGATCAAAATTAATTGCTTTGAATTCTTATGTTTGTAAGTCTGAAACTGTGAAGTATAATAAGCTTGTGTGGCAACCAAAGAAAAGGGACTCATTGTATGAACAGAAAAAGGATCCACAGATAAAAATTTCAAAAACAATTCCACAGCGAATTGTACAAAAGTGGATACCCAAAAGAACAATTCAAAAATGGGTACCTAAAATAAATTCAAACGGTAAGCCTAAAGCCATATCAGTTAGAAAAACAAACGATACTATGCATGTTTTACCTAAAACTAAAGTACCCAACTACAAGTGGGTACCTCATGTGCTATTACGTTTTATAGGTAAACCATGTCTGGTACCTTGATTCGGGATGCTCCAAACACATGACCGGACAACGAGACACACTCACGGACTTTGTAGAAAAGTTCTGTGGGACGGTAAGATTTGGAAACGATCAGTTTTGTCCGATCAAGGGATACGGAAGTCTGAAGTATGACAAAATCACAATCCAAAAGGTCTTTTATGTTGACGGTCTTGGTCATAATCTATTCAGTATTGGACAACTGTGTGATAAGGGGTTAGAAGTCAACTTTAAAGCCAATCGGTGCAGCATCAGATCAGCACAAGGAAAAGAAATTCTAGCAGGAAACAGGAAAACAAATCTATACTCCATTGATTTAGCCTCGATCAATCTGAAGAAAGATGTCTGCTTATAGTCAAAAGCAACATCTAAAACAGCATGGCTGTGGCATCGTCGCCTTTCACATCTAAATTTCAATGAACTGACCAACCTAGCAAAAGGAGGGTTAGTTAAAGGGCTGCCGGCGCTTAAATTTCAAAAAGAGCAACTATGTGCGGCATGTGAAAAAGGAAAGATGACAAAAGCCACACACAAATCCAAAACAGTACACTCATCCACAAGAGCATTAGAGTTACTGCATATGGATTTGTGTGGACCAATGAGAGTACAAAGTATAAATAAGAAAAGATATGTATTGGTGATAGTTGATGACTACTCACGATACACATGGGTGTTTTTCCTGAAATCCAAATCAGATGCAACCGAATCTATCATCGACTTCATCCGAAAAATACAAGTAAAGTTGCAACTCACCATCCAGACAATTCGCTCAGACAATGGAACAGAATTCAAGAACAAATCATTGGACTCGTTCTTAAATTCAGTTGGAATTACACATCAATTCTCAGCTGCTCGGACTCCACAACAAAACGGTGTCGTTGAAAGAAGAAATCGGACACTAGTGGAAGCAGCTAGGACGATGTTGGCCTACTCCAACTTACCATTGTTCTTGTGGGCAGAAGCGGTTGCAACAGCATGTTTCACACAAAACCGTTCAATAATAAATAAAAGATTCGGAAAGACTCCGTATGAGCTAATCAATAAACGAATACCTAATGTTAAATTTTTCCATGTCTTTGGTTGCAGATGCTTTATATTGAATGATAAAGACAATCTGGGAAAGTCTAATCAAAAGGCGGATGAAGGAATCTTCATCGGGTATTCAAAGGAGTCGGTTGCTTTCCGAATCTACAACAAGAGAACCAAGATAGTCAACGAGAGCGTAAATGTTAAATTTGACGAAGGAGTGGTAATGGCTTCTGAACACACCAGTTCAGAACCCGGACCTAACATGCAGACTTCACTGGAGTCAAATAAACAAAATGCTGAACAAAATGAATTAAATAAGTTGTTTGAGAACTTTTATGATGATTATTTTGAAACTCCCAAATCTAATGTTCAAAATTTGGTGCCTGACAGGATCAATGAAGATCCAGTCGTAGTTTCAGATCTCTCTCAACAACAAAGTTCAGAAGAAACTGGAGAAGCTTCAACAGCAAAGGTGCAGTCAACTACTGAGACTGTACAACCAATTGAACCTCCACATACTTCTGAAACCCCTATTACTTCTGAACAGTCAGAAGCTCCTACCTCAGATGTTCCACCTACAACATCTGCAACAACTCCCGAACCATATTTCGATTCCAATCCCAACCAAGACCCAATAGAACCGTTTCCACATACAGTTAAGTGGACAAGAAATCACCCAATTGAGAATATCATTGGTGATCCATCGTCATCAGTCCAAACCAGAAGGGCTACAATAAATGAATGCTTATTTTCAAATTTTTTGAGTAAGATTGAGCCTAAAAATGTAAAAGAAGCCCTTCTGGATGCTGATTGGATTGTGGCAATGCAAGAGGAACTCAACCAGTTCGAACGGTTAAAGGTCTGGAGGCTTGTTGAGCGACCAAAAGACAAATCTATAATTGGCACGAAATGGATCTTCAAGAACAAGAAAGATGAACATGGTGTCATTATTCGGAATAAAGCTCGTCTCGTGGCCAAAGGATACAGTCAACAAGAAGGAATTGATTATGATGAAACATTCGCACCAGTTGCACGCATTGAAGCTATAAGGATGTTTTTAGCTTTTGCTGCACATAAAAATTTTACAGTATATCAAATGGATGTCAAAACTGCGTTTTTAAACGGGGAGCTAACAGATGAAGTATATACATATCAGCCCGAAGGGTTTACTGATCCTTCGAAACCTGATCATGTATATATTTTGGATAAGTCACTGTATGGCCTTAAACAAGCACCTCGTGCTTGGTATGATGCACTTTCAACATATCTGTTGAAATGTGGATTTACAAAAGGTGCAGTTGACACAACCCTGTTTATAAAACGTCAGGGGCCAGATATCATAGTAATACAGATATATGTAGATGATATAATATTTGGGTCTACAAATCCAGAATTTTGTAAGAAATTCGCGTTTTTAATGTCCCAGAAATTTGAAATGAGCATGATGGGGGAAATAAATTTTTTCTTAGGTTTACCAGTAAAACAATTGACTGATGGTATTTTTATCAATCAGTCAAAATATATCCAAGACATGTTAAAGAAATTTAACATGGTCAATAGTACTCCTATGAAAACTCCCATGGCTCCGGATTCAAAATCAAAACTCGATGCGGACATCTCAGGAAAACCTGTAGATGTAACCCATTATCGAGGTATAATTGGGTCATTAATGTACTTAACAGCCAGTAGACCAGATATTATGTTTGCTACATGTGTCTGTGCTAGATATCAGGCAAATCCAAAAGAATCACACTTAACAGCTGCAAAACGAATTTTAAGATATCTCAAAGGTACTCCAAATCTTGGTTTGTGGTATCCTAGGGAGTCTTCATTTCATCTGACTGCTTTTTCTGACGCTGATCACGCAGGTGATAAGATGGACAGAAAAAGTACGTCAGGAGCAGTACAATTCTTAGGTGACAAACCCGTATGTTGGTCATCCAAGAAACAACACTGTGTTTCATTGTCAACAGCTGAAGCAGAGTACGTGGCTGTATCTTCGTGCTGTTCTCAAGTGTTGTGGATGAAAAGCCAACTACGTGATTACGGGTTTACACCAAACAAGATTCCAATATACTGTGATTCTCAGAGCGCAATCGCTATTGCATCAAATCCGGTGCAACATTCAAAAACGAAACACATCGACATTCGGTATCATTTCATTAAAGATCATGTAGAAAATGGAAATATAGAATTATATTTTGTACCTACTGAATATCAACTAGCTGATTTGTTTACCAAAGCATTAGATGAAAAGCGGTTTAATTTTTTGGTATACAAATTGGGTATGTTGAATCGTTAGATTTAATAATTCAGTAGTTTCAATTTATAATTTTAAATTTACATTTTTATTGATTCTAGTCTGATGTTAAATTCTTGAATCTTAAAAGTTCAAATTTTTTGGAATTTAACAGATCTGGATTGTCATGTGCAGGGGGAGCAGAAAATGCTTTTATCTGATTTTGAGAAAATCTGATAAAATATATCTAATATTTTGTAGGGGGAGCTGATTTGAGAAATATGATACATCTGAGGGGGAGCAGCATTCTAAAATTCAAGGGGGTGCACTTTTAATTTTTTTTGTTTGTTTGTGTGTATTTTCAAATTTTTTTTGTTGTTTTTGTTTCAGCATGTTTTATTTTTTTTTAGTTTGTTTTGTGTTTAGTTTTGTTTTATATGTCAAAATTTTTTTTAGTTACAATTTTTTTTATTTGTTACAATTTTTTTTAATTATTTGTTAAAAGATATTGGGTTTTGAATACATGGGTTTCTATTTGGTGAATGTGGGCCGGTTTTGTCAAACTTAAAATTCAAATATGGGCCGGGTATTTTCAACTATAAATTGAATTTTGAATTTCAAATTCAACTTTTCTGAAAATCCCATCGTCTTCTTCGAACCTTTTCTTCACCATTAAGAAACCTCAATATCTCAATATCTTCGATTGTTTCAAGAAAGTAACATCATATTGTGAGTGATTTTTTTTTTGTTTTTCTTGTTTTTAAGTAGTTAATTTCAGTTTCTGTTGTATATGTAAAAGTGTTCGTATATTCGTATTTGAGTGTTCATGGTGAATCAACATTTCTGTTCCTTAAACTGAAATTAAATTTGTGGTGTTTTAGGGTTTATGAATCTGAACATGAATCTGAAATTTTATGGTTCAAATCCAATCACACACACAGAAATGTGAAATTCTATTTCAAAAAGCTTCGAGTTCATGTATTTCTGAAATTTGGATTATTGACAACTTTGATGTTGTATTTAATCAAAGTTCAGTAAAACAAAGTTGATTAAAATTTTTTTTCGAGAGAGATACAAGTTTTTAATCAGAGAGAAGTCCTTGGAATCAATATTTGAAAAATCAGTGTATAAGGACTTGTAAATATTTTCAAAATAATGTCTCGATTGACAGCATAATCGAGAAATGACTAAGTGTCAATCGAGTTGATTGATACTTCAATCGAGAAAAGTTGTGGTTAATTCGAGTTGACCATATACGTTAATCGAGTTGGACATAAGAAATGTTCGAGTTGCCTTATGGTTCCATTCGAGTTGTATCATAGTTCCATTCGAGTTGCATGGAAGTTTCATTCAAGTTGACGTAAGAGTAATTCGAGTTGCATTTGAGAGTTATTCGAGTTTCATGATGACTCATTCGAGTTGATGTATATTAAACTCAGAGTTAATCGAGTTTAATACACCTTACATTCGAGAAAGGGTTGTGCTTTATGCGAGTTGACAAGTATGTGTAACACTTAGAAAATTTTCGGCACATAAGGATTTACAGCTTATTCGAGTTTAGGGAATATATCATTCGAGTTTTACATGTCTTCATTCGAGAAACTTCAAGACTCATTCGAGTTGAGTCAAACTTCATTCGAGTTGTATATAGATTGATTCGAGTTTCATAGACTCATCATTCGAGTTTTACAGACTATTATTCGAGTTTCATGAATATATCATTCGAGTTGTATATAGACTTGGTCGAGTTTCATGTATACATCATTCGAGTTGGGTGTAGACTTATTCGAGTTGTTTCATGTGTCACCCGAGGTTGTTAAACAGTCATTCGAGAAACGTGTAGTTTCATTCGAGTTTCATCAGAAAATTTTTCTAAGTGTAGTATTTTAAAGTTTTAAGAAAAAAATGTCACATTTTTTAAGAAATTGTTATAAATTTGTGTTTTTCTAACATTGGTCTCTAAACGATTGACTTTGGAGTCCTCTCAATAATTTTCAATTATTGTCAGGAATCCCGATGCTTTAAACAGAAAATCACAAGTTTTTGCAATTTCTGCTAAAATGTTACAAGTTTTTCTACATTTTGAAGGTTATCCTTTGTGTACTTGGTAAGCCTAACATGAATTTTATTTTTTACAGGTATTCAAATGGCATCTCCTGTGCAATCCCAAAATTCAAATTCCTCTGATGCTCAATCATCATCAAATCATACCCTCGTTTCTACCCCAGTCAGATCAACCTCTGTAGCCCGTTCTTCACAAACCCATATTATTCCAGATAATCAACTTGTCAAGCCAAAACATTGCCTTCCTTTCAGGGACAATAATCACCGTTTAGACCCCAAAGTTATAAAAGTAAGCCATCCGATCATTGTGGACATTCTAAAAGGCCATCCTCTTGGTTATCTGCTTCAGTATAAGCCGTCTATTCCACAAGTATACTTACAACAATTTTGGCACACTGTCAAATTTGTTCCTGCGGACGGTAATCACCATTTCAAAGTGACGATTGATCAATTCAAGACGAAGATCACTCTTGCAAGGCTACGTCACAATTTATTTCTTCCACGGCGAATAGACACTGTAAACTTTCCAGAGTTAGCAGATTTTGAGGATTTTGTTTCTGATGAAGAGCTTGTTCATGATTTGATTTGTCTAGGCTACTCAAAACCACTTCCGAAAAGCTCTAAATTTCACAGAAATGGTTTAAATGGTGAATGGTACACACTGTTTGGTATCATTAATCGTTGCATGACTTCAAAACATACTGGAATTGACCGATGCAGCATCCATTGCCTAAGGATATTTCATGGGATCGCATTCAACAAACATTATGACTTTGCTCTGTGTATCTGGGAGGATCTAAAGGAGATAGTACTGGCTAAGACTACAAATAGAGCAAGGAAGTTCGTTCCTCTTCAACGGTTTATCCAGATTCTGATCCGAGGGATCTTACGGGCCAATGAAAATATTCCAAAGAGAGCCAATTCTCAGAGATGCCCAGACTACGTCATGATGAGTTTGCATGAAGTGCCAGACTCCCCGAATGCTAATATAATGCCAATTCCAGAGTCATTACTCAAATATGCAGATCAAGAAAGTGAATATGTGAAATTGTACAGAATAGATCATGCTCCTATAGAGACTCAGGAACCGAGTTCTCTTAGCCCAGGAGCTTTAAGGATCGAGGAACCTCAGCAAGGGGCTGAAGTTCAGGTTACCCAGTCTGTGTCTGAGGGAGTAGGAAGTGTGAGGGGTGGTGAGGAAGAAGCAGAAAAGTCAGATTCTGAGAGGACATTATCTGATATTCAAGAAGGAGAGGGAGAAGGAGCTGATGATGATGATGATGATGATGATGATGGAGGTGATCATCATGAGGGAGGAGGTTTGATGATTGACATAGTACAGATAGCTGAACAGAGTGTGAGGGAGGTCCTAAGCCCAGAAAGCCGGGAAATAGCTACATCTGCTGTTAGCTCTCCTATGAGAGTTAGCATTGAACAAGTCAGTATCCCACTGACGACTGCACACCTTCCTATCCACTCAGTCTCCTCTCAACAGGAGATTGTTTCATTTGAACACCGGGATGAAACACATGATCTATCCGAAAGTCACTTGGACTTGATGGATATTGAAACAAGTACACAACTGCCCGTGTGTACGACTTCATTTGAATCACAAAGTCTAGATCCTATACACTTTAGGACACTTGAGTCAACTTCATTCGTTGAAGTAAGTGTGGCTGAACTTAGTGTTTCCACCGGAACACCCTTAGTAACGGAAGCATTTGTTGCTCCGTCACTTGAAGAGGGTGGAAGTGTAGTCAGAGAAACGCCAATACCAACTCTGAGCACTGGCCACACAGAAGTTCTTTTTACAAGTTCGACTGTTGTGTCAACTGGAAGTCTACGTGACCCAGTGGTGAGTTTATCCCCTTTTGTTACAGAGTCAACCTTGACAAGTGCACTGAATGCAGCTGTGTCTGGTGTCAATTTGCATGTTTCTAATCAGTTAGCGGAAGTAATGGCTCAAATGACGAATATTCAGAAATTTTTAAAGGGAAAAGATGTTGCAGAGGAGTCTGTCAAACAAACTGACTCAAAGCAAGATATCGAAGAGTTGAAGGAAGAGTTGAAGGATTTTGTTTTTGAACAGTTTGATGAGATGCGAGAACGTATGATCAGCCTGGAAAATACTGTGGTAACTGCGTTGGGTAATCTTTCTGAACGAGTAGCTGCAGTGGAAGAGACCTGCAAGGCTCAAGCTTCCTCATCAAAGAGGAAACATGATGAGCATGACGAAGACTCCGATGATGCTCCTCATGAGGGGGAGAAGAGGAGAAAGCTTGATCAACCGACGCCAGGGATTTTAATGCTGACATATCCAGAGAAGGAGCCAGAATCTCAAGGGAAAGAAGCCGGAGGATCCAAACAGTCAGCTGGTGAACAAAGAGAGATGGGATTGATTCTTTATGAAGATGTTCCAGTTCCTTTGAACACTCAGCCGGATATCTATCAGTTTGTTGAATATATCGATTCTGAGGAAGATGTACAAGAAAAAGAGAAGGAGCTGAGTATTCTAGAGATAGGAGAAGGAAGAGAAGAGTATATTGAATTGTCTGAAGATGATGACATAATTGCGTTAATCGATGTTGACTTTAGAGCTGAAAGAATAGAAGAAGAGGAGGTGTTAGTTGAAGAAATCATGAAAGATGTTGAATCAACACCAACGGTTGAAAAGCCTGAGGTAGTTGTACAGGTTAAGGAAGAATTTGAGGAGTTCCCTGTTGAGAGCAGTATCGCTCAAGAAACAGTTGTCTTAAATGAAGTGGAAGTGATGGACAGATTCTTTAATGAATTTGTACTTGCTGATGAGTCAAAGAAGCAACACAGATTAAGATTTCAAGCACAACAAGTGGTGCAGAGAGAAATTCAAGATATGTTGACTTTGTTGAATAAAGATGAGATAAGTAAGAAAAAGGTGAAAAAGCTTGAACTACCAGAGAACAGGTCTGCTGAGTTCATAAGGAAAAGAAACAAGATGCCGTACATTGAAGACATTTTAGAGAAACGGATCTTTTGTAAAAAGCAAGCTCCTTGCTCATTTCACAAGTTATTCCGAGTCTTAGAGCCGAACATGCCCAATCTGGTCAACTATGCCAGTTTCTTAAGAAACAAGACTCAAGAGGTTGAGAAGGTGAAGAGTGACTTCAGGATAGTAGATCTGGTGATGATTGAAAAGGAAAGATTTGTTAAGATTTTTTATCCGAAGTTTACTGTAACCAGGTCTGATGGAAACACATATGTATTCACAGAAGCTGACATGTTCAACATGCACTTGGTCGATATTGAAGATCTTTTTGACGAACTGTGCAGGAATAAAAGGAATGAACATTGTAGATTTGCACTGAAGACATTGTTTCATTTTATGCATACCAAACTGGTATTAATGTCAGTGCAAGATCTACAGATTGGAGTTGAGAGAGGCATGAGGAAGATAAACATGACTGCACCTCACAGAGATATTAAATTTGCTGGTGAACTTAAAGAGTTTCAAGTTATAATGGTGAAGCATCCAGCTGTCATGTACAAAGATAGAAATAAAAGATTGAGAGCTATGAGAAGTGTTGAACTGAATAAGTTTTCTGATGGAACGTTGATTAAGGTGATGAATGGTCTGAAAGGCAAGCTGGCAGCAGATCAAAAGAGGAAGACAAAGAAAGGAGCTTTATCAGTTAACGATCGAAAACTCATGGTCGAATTTATTTCTAAAATTGAATGGAGGCTGTCAGATCGGAAAAGTATTAGAAGATTTGAACAGAAGCTGGGCTTGTCAACTTGAAGACTTTGCTACTTTCATCAAAGGGGGAGATTGTTGGAATATGTTTTAGTTGATGAAACTTCAAAGTCTAGGGACTTAATGTGTAATTTCCTTATAGTTTGTAATTTTGTATAAATAGTCATGTTGACTTTCTAAAATTGGAATCAGTCAGATCTGTCAGAGATATCATTTTTTACGCATTCAATTCTAGAACAGCTCTGTACGAAGTGAATATTCAGTTCATCATTTTGTAATCATCAAGTTCTTCAATCAAATCATTCGGTCAGTATTGATTACATTTATTGTTCTTATTAATTGCATCTAATTGATTGAATTGGTAGAAACTACTTTTCACAGTATCTATAGGCACGTGTATAAAACAAATATTTACTCAAAATCAAGTTTTATGTATTTAATTACATAATTGATATTCTTACTCGCTATTTTAGGCTTTTCAACCTGAAAATATTGAAAAGAAACAAAATTCCGTCGCAAATCTCTCACAAAATTTAACAATTTGCGATGGATTTGCGACGGAGCTAAACTTATTATTTTTTTAAAAAATCTGCTATCATTAAAAATCACGCGTACTTTCTACGACACACTGATATATGCATTCTTAAAGGCATAAAAAACTTAAAAATTTAATTTACGAGAAGTCGTATACGTGTTTCCTTCATTAATAACGAATCATAAACTTAGTACGTATATAAAACAAATAAAAATGTACACGAACGTATCTGTAGGTACGTGTATAAAACAAATACTTTTTCAAAATCAAGTTTTATGTATTTAATTACATAATTGATATTCTTACTCCCTATTTTAGGCTTTTTGACCCGAAAATATTGAAAAGAAACAAAATTCCGTCGCAAATCCCTCACAAAATTTAACAATTTGCGATGGATTTGCGACGGAGCTAAACTTATTATTTTTTTAAAAAATCGGCTATCATTAAAAATCACGCGTACTTACTACGACACACTAATATATGCATTCTTAAAGGCATAAAAAATTATAAAATTTAAATTACGAGAAGTCGTATACGTGTTTTCTTCATTAAGAACGAATCATAAACTTAGTGCGTATATAAAACATATACAAATCTACACGAACGTATCTATAGGCACGTGTATAAAACAAATACTTATTCAAAATCAAGTTTTATGTATTTAATTACATAATTGATATTCTTACTCGCTATTTTAGACTTTTTGACCCGAAAATTATGTAAAGAAACAAAATTCCGTCGCAAATCCCTCACAAAATTTATCAATTTGCAATAGATTTGCGACGGACCTAAACTTGTTATTTTTTTGAAAAAAACAGGCCATCATTAAAAATCACGCATACTCACTACGACACACTAATATATGCATTCTTAAAGGCATAAAAAATTTTAAAATTTAAAATACGAGAACTCATATACGTGTTTCTTCATTAACAACGAATCATAAACTTTGTAACGTATATATAACAAATACAAATGTACACGAACGTATCAATAGGCACGTGTATAAAACAAATACTTATTCAAAATCAAGTTTTATGTATTTAATTACATAATTGATATTCTTACTCTCTATTTTAGGCTTTTTGACCTGAAAATATTGAAAAGAAACAAAATTCCGTCGCAAATCCCTCACAAAATATAACAATTTGCGATGGATTTGCGACGGAGCTAAACTTGTTATTTTTTTTTAAAATCAGCTAACATAAAAAATCACGCGTACTTACTACGACACACTAATATATGCATTCTTAAAGGCATAAAAAATTTTAAAATTTAAAATGCGAGAACTCATATACGTGTTTCTTCATTAACAACGAATCATAAACTTTGTAACGTATATAAAACAAATACAAATGTACGCGACGTATCTATAGGCACGTGTATAAAACAAATATTTACTCAAAATCAAGTTTTATGTATTTAATTACATAATTGATATTCTTACTCGCTATTTTAGGCTTTTCAACCTGAAAATATTGAAAAGAAACAAAATTCCGTCGCAAATCTCTCACAAAATTTAACAATTTGCGATGGATTTGCGACGGAGCTAAACTGATTATTTTTTTAAAAAATCTGCTATCATTAAAAATCACGCGTACTTTCTACGACACACTGATATATGCCTTCTTAAAGGCATAAAAAACATTAAAATTTAATTTACGAGAAGTCGTATACGTGTTTCCTTCATTAATAACGAATCATAAACTTAGTACGTATATAAAAGAAATAAAAATCTACACGAACGTATCTGTAGGTACGTGGATAAAACAAATACTTTTTCAAAATCAAGTTTTATGTATTTAATTACATAATTGATATTCTTACTCCCTATTTTAGGCTTTTTGACCCGAAAATATTGAAAAGAAACAAAATTTCGTCGCAAATCCCTCACAAAATTTAACAATTTGCGATGGATTTGCGACGGAGCTAAACTTATTATTTTTTTAAAAAATCGGCTATCATTAAAAATCACGCGTACTTACTACGACACAGTAATATATGCATTCTTAAAGGCATAAAAAATTATAAAATTTAAATTACGAGAAGTCGTATACGTGTTTTCTTCATTAAGAACGAATCATAAACTTAGTGCGTATATAAAACAAATACAAATCTACACGAACGTATCTATAGGCACGTGTATAAAACAAATACTTATTCAAAATCAAGTTTTATGTATTTAATTACATAATTGATATTCTTACTCGCTATTTTAGACTTTTTGACCCGAAAATTATGTAAACAAACAAAATTCCGTCGCAAATCCCTCACAAAATTTATCAATTTGCAATAGATTTGCGACGGACCTAAACTTGTTATTTTTTTGAAAAAAACAGGCCATCATTAAAAATCACGCGTACTTACTACGACACACTAATATATGCATTCTTAAAGGCATAAAAAATTTTAAAATTTAAAATGCGAGAACTCATATACGTGTTTCTTCATTAACAACGAATCATAAACTTTGTAACGTATATATAACAAATACAAATGTACACGAACGTATCAATAGGCACGTGTATAAAACAAATACTTATTCAAAATCAAGTTTTATGTATTTAATTACATAATTGATATTCTTACTCCCTATTTTAGGCTTTTTGACCCGAAAATATTGAAAAGAAACAAAATTCCGTCGCAAATCCCTCACAAAATTTAACAATTTGCGATGGATTTGCGACGGAGCTAAACTTATTATTTTTTTAAAAAATCGGCTATCATTAAAAATCACGCGTACTTACTACGACACACTAATATATGCATTCTTAAAGGCATAAAAAATTTAAAATTTAAAATACGAGAACTCATATACGTGTTTCTTCATTAACAACGAATCATAAACTTTGTAACGTATATAAAACAAATACAAATGTACACGAACGTATCTATAGGCACGTGTATAAAACAAATACTTATTCAAAATCAAGTTTTATGTATTTAATTACATAATTGATATTCTTACTCCCTATTTTAGGCTTTTTGACCCGAAAATATTGAAAAGAAACAAAATTCCGTCGCAAATCCCTCACAAAATTTAACAATTTGCGATGGATTTGCGACGGAGCTAAACTTATTATTTTTTTAAAAAATCGGCTATCATTAAAAATCACGCGTACTTACTACGACACAGTAATATATGCATTCTTAAAGGCATAAAAAATTATAAAATTTAAATTACGAGAAGTCGTATACGTGTTTTCTTCATTAAGAACGAATCATAAACTTAGTGCGTATATAAAACAAATACAAATCTACACGAACGTATCTATAGGCACGTGTATAAAACAAATACTTATTCAAAATCAAGTTTTATGTATTTAATTACATAATTGATATTCTTACTCGCTATTTTAGACTTTTTGACCCGAAAATTATGTAAAGAAACAAAATTCCGTCGCAAATCCCTCACAAAATTTATCAATTTGCAATAGATTTGCGACGGACCTAAACTTGTTATTTTTTTGAAAAAAACAGGCCATCATTAAAAATCACGCGTACTTACTACGACACACTAATATATGCATTCTTAAAGGCATAAAAAATTATAAAATTTAAATTACGAGAAGTCGTATACATGTTTTCTTCATTAAGAACGAATCATAAACTTAGTGCGTATATAAAACAAATACAAATGTACACGAACGTATCAATAGGCACGTGTATAAAACAAATACTTATTCAAAATCAAGTTTTATGTATTTAATTACATAATTGATATTCTTACTCTCTATTTTAGGCTTTTTGACCTGAAAACATTGAAAAGAAACAAAATTCCGTCGCAAATCCCTCACAAAATATAACAATTTGCGATGGATTTGCGACGGAGCTAAACTTGTTTTTTTTTTTTTAAAAAAATCAGCTATCATAAAAAATCACGCGTACTTACTACGACACACTAATATATGCATTCTTAAAGGCATAAAAATTTTAAAATTTAAAATATGAGAACTCATATACATGTTTCTTCATTAACAACGAATCATAAACTTTGTAACGTATATGAAACAAATACAAATGTACGCGACGTATCTATAGGCACGTGTATAAAACAAATACTTACTCAAAATCAAGTTTTATGTATTTAATTACATAATTGATATTCTTACTCGCTATTTGAGGCTTTTCGACCCGAAAATATTGAAAAGAAACAAAATTCCGTCGCAAATCTCTCACAAAATTTAACAATTTGCGATAGATTTGCGACGGAGCTAAACTTATTATTTTTTTAAAAAATATGCTATCATTAAAAATCACGCGTATTTTCTACGACACACTGATATATGCATTCTTAAAGGCATAAAAAACTTTAAAATTTAATTTACGAGAAGTCGTATACGTGTTTCCTTCATTAATAACGAATCATAAACTTAGTACGTATATAAAACAAATAAAAATGTACACGAACGTATCTATAGGCACGTGTATAAAACAAATACTTATTCAAAATCAAGTTTTATGTATTTAATTACATAATTGATATTCTTAGTCGCTATTTTAGACTTTTTGACACGAAAATAATGTAAAGAAACAAAATTCCGTCGCAAATCCCTCATAAAATTTATCAATTTGCAATTGATTTGCGACGGACCTAAACTTGTTATTTTTTGAAAAAAACAGGCTATCATTAAAAATCATGCGTACTCACTACGACACACTAATATATGCATTCCTAAAGGCATAAAAAATTTTAAAATTTAAAATACGAGAACTCTTATACGTGTTTCTTCATTAACAACGAATCATAAACTTTTTAACGTGTATAAAACAAATACAAATGTACACGAACGTATCTATAGGCACGTGTATAAAACAAATACTTATTCAAAATCAAGTTTAATGTATTTAATTACATAATTGATATTCTTAGTCGCTATTTTAGACTTTTTGACACGAAAATAATGTAAAGAAACAAAATTCCGTCGCAAATCCCTCATAAAATTTATCAATTTGCAATTGATTTGCGACGGACCTAAACTTGTTATTTTTTGAAAAAAACAGGCTATCATTAAAAATCATGCGTACTCACTACGACACACTAATATATGCATTCCTAAAGGCATAAAAATTTTAAAATTTAAAATACGAGAACTCTTATACGTGTTTCTTCATTAACAACGAATCATAAACTTTTTAACGTGTATAAAACAAATACAAATGTACACGAACGTATCTATAGGCACGTGTATAAAACAAATACTTATTCAAAAATCAAGTTTTACGTATTTAATTACATAATTGATATTCTTACTCGCTATTTTAGACTTTTTGACCCGAAAATTATGTAAAGAAACAAAATTCTGTCGCAAATCCCTCACAAAATTTATCATTTTGCAATAGATTTGCGACGGACCTAAACTTGTTATTTTTTGAATAAAACAGGCTATAATTAAAAATCACGCGTACTCACTACGACACACTAATATATGCATTCTTAAAGGCATAAAAATTTTAAAATTTAAAATATGAGAACTCATATACGTGTTTCTTCATTAACAACGAATCATAAACTTTGTAACGTATATAAAACAAATACAAATGTACGCGACGTATCTATAGGCATGTGTATAAAACAAATACTTACTCAAAATCAAGTTTTATGTATTTAATTACATAATTGATATTCTTACTCGCTATTTTAGGCTTTTCGACCCGAAAATATTGAAAAGAAACAAAATTCCGTCGCAAATCCCTCACAAAATTTAACAATTTGCGATGGATTTGCGACGGAGCTAAACTTATTATTTTTTTAAAAAATCTTCTATCATTAAAAATCACGCGTACGTTCTACGACACACTGATATATGCATTCTTAAAGGCATAAAAAATTTTAAAATTTAATTTACGAGAAGTCATATACGTGTTTCCTTCATTAATAACGAATCATAAACTTAGTACGTATATAAAACAAATACCAATGTACACGAACGTATCTATTGTCACGTGTATAAAACAAATACTTATTAAAAATCAAGTTTTATGTATTTAATTACATAATTGATATTCTTACTCGCTATTTTATACTTTTTGACACGAAAATAATGCAAAGAAACAAAATTCCGTCGCAAATCCCTCACAAAATTTATCAATTTGCAATAGATTTGCGACGGACCTAAACTTGTTATTTTTTTTGAAAAAAACAGGTCATCATTAAAAATCACGCGTACTCACTACGACACACTAATATATGCATTCTTAAAGGCATAAAAAATTTTAAAATTTAAAATGCGAGAACTCATATACGTGTTTCTTCATTAACTACGAATCATAAACTTTGTAACGTATATATAACAAATACAAATGTACACGAACGTATCTATAGGCACGTATATAAAAAAAATACTTATTCAAAATCAAGTTTTATGTATTTAATTACATAATTGATATTCTTACTCTCTATTTTAGGCTTTTTGACCCGAAATATTGAAAAGAAACAAAATTTCGTCGCAAATTCCTCTCAAAATTTAACAATTTGCGATGGATTTACGACGGAGCTAAACTTATTATTTTTTTAAAAAATCGGCTATCATTAAAAATCACGCGTACTTACTACGACACACTAATATATGCATTCTTAAAGGCATAAAAAATTTTAAAATTTAAATTACGAGAAGTCGTATACGTGTTTTCTTCATTAAGAACGCATCATAAACTTAGTGCGTATATAAAACAAATATAAATGTACACGAACGTATCTGTAGGCACGTGTATAAAACAAATACTTATTCAAAATCAAGTTTTATGTATTTAATTACATTTAATTAATATTCTTACTCGCTATTTTAGACTTTTTGACCCGAAAATTATGTAAAGAAACAAAATTCTATCGCAAATCCCTCACAAAATTTATCAATTTCCAATAGATTTGCGACGGACCTAAACTTGTTATTTTTTGAAAAAAACAGGCTATCATTAAAAATCACGCGTACTCACTACGACACACTAATATATGCATTCTTAAAGGCATAAAAATTTTAAAAAATTTAAAATATGAGAACTCATATACGTGTTTTTTCATTAACAACGAATCATAAACTTTGTAACGTATAAAAACAAATACAAATGTACGCGACGTATCTGTTGGAATATGTTTTAGTTGATGAAACTTCAAAGTCTAGGGACTTAATGTGTAATTTCCTTATAGTTTGTAATTTTGTATAAATAGTCATGTTGACTTTCTAAAATTGGAATCAGTCAGATCTGTCAGAGATATCATTTTTTACGCATTCAATTCTAGAACAGCTCTGTACGAAGTGAATATTCAGTTCATCATTTTGTAATCATCAAGTTCTTCAAATCATTCGGTCAGTATTGATTACATTTATTGTTCTTATTAATTGCATCTAATTGATTGAATTGGTAGAAACTACTTTTCACAATTGGTATCAGAGCCTTAGGAATGAATCATTCTGTTTGAGATTGAATCTGTTCTTCGTGTTCTTGAGCATTTTTCGGAAAAACCCTAAAATCACTAGGGGTTTTGATTCTGTTGTTCATTCAAAGTGTAAATTGGATCGAAGGTTCAGGTTTCAAAGACGAATCAACTGAATACAAACTTGTTTTGATTTTCAAAACACAGAAAAAGATCTGAGCAATTTTCTGAAATTTTGAAAAAGTCCAAAAACCGGTACTGTTTCATTGAAAAAGTATGGTTTAGATCCATTTTTACATAAAAGAGCTTTACAAAAACTGTTTGTATTCAAAAACCTTACCTTCGATTACAATTTGAATGAAATTGGGTAAAATTTGGATTTAATCTGAATTTAAGACTTGAAAAACTGCAAATTCTAAGAAACTCGAATTATACACATCTTGTGTGTAAATCGAGTTGAATATAACAGTTAATCGAGTCGGGTGCCTTAGTTAATCGAGTCGGGAATCTTAGTTAATCGAGTCGGTTAGCTTTGTCATTCGAGTTGTGTCTTACTATTACTCGAGTTGCCAAACTGTAATATTCGAGTTGACAACTAGAATTTCAGAACTATTCGAGTTTTATATAAGACTAAATCGAGTTTTATACAAGACTCTTTCGAGTTTTGTATAAGACCAATTCGAGTTTTATATAAGACTCATTCGAGTTTTATATAAGACAGCTTCGAGTTTTATATAAAGCCCATTCGAGTTTTATATAAGACTCATTCGAGTTTTATATAAGACACATTCGAGTTCTATATAAAGCCCATTCGAGTTTTATAAAAGACTCATTCGAGTTTTATATAAGACACATTCGAGTTCTATATAAAGCCCATTCGAGTTTTATATAAGACCCATTCGAGATTTATAAAAGACCCATTCAAGTTGTATTCACTCGAGTTTTGCAACAGACACATTCGAGTTTTCTATAACATTGATTCGAGTTTTACAAAACACTCATTCGAGTTTTGTATAACATTCATTCGTGTTTAACAGAAGACTCATTCGAGAGTGAATTTCATATACTTGATTCGAGTTTGATCAAACACACATTCGAGTTTGTTCAAAGAATTAATCGAGTTTGATCAAAGATCCAATCGAGTTTGGGAAAAGACACAATCGAGTTTCACACAACATTCATTCAAGTTTCACTCATAACACAAGAATCATTCAAGTTTGTAACACACATTAATCCAAACACAATTCACTGCTTGATTCAAACTGCTTATTGCTACTAACAAGTCATTGTGTTGTAGATTTCAGTACTAATCTGTATTTCAAGGTGTGATCAAAGTTTTCAATCTCATTCGGAGTTCATTTGATCTTGGTTAAAGTTTCCCAACGAACAATCAACATGTCTAAAGATGCACTTGCTATGGGATCAGAAACCAAACCCCCAATCTTATACAGAGGGGAATATGTTCAATGGCGGGAGCGGTTTCTGGAATTTATAAGTTTCCATGATTTGTCTGAAGAAATGCTGAAATCATTAACTGAAGGACCAGCAATCTTTATGGAAACAATCCCAGGAGTACCAACTGGCAATCCCCCAATACCACCAAGGACTGTTGAGGTAACAAACCTAACAGAGGCCCAGAAAAAGAGAAAGTTAGGGGACAAGACTGCAAGAAAGTTATTGTTAATTTCAATCCCCAATGAAATATACACTTGTCTGACAAATACAAAGACTGCTAAATCCATCTGGGATGAAGTATGCAAAATCATGCGGGGATCAGACAGAGCTGCTACTAATAGGGCTAGGAATAGTCTAATGACATTTGAGAACTTTAGAGCCCGTGAAGGTGAACTTCTGGAAAACACTTATCTCAGATTTGTAAATCTGGTAAGTGAAGTAAAAAGAAACGGAGTGACGAAGTCCAACTTGGACATCAATGTCAAATTTTTAAATGTCCTAAATCCAGAATGGGAAAAATATGCTATGATCATCCAACAAACGAAAGATATAGAGGAGATGGATTTTCATATGCTATTTGAAAACCTCAACAACTACCAAGAAGTTGTTTTGAGGAAAATATCTGGAAAGAAGAAAGCGGAAAAAGAAACTGCTGATCCACTAGCTCTACTGGCGGAGAAAAAGTATAAATACAAGCTCAAAAAGGAGAAAAGAGCGGTAATCAGCAGTACATCATCAGAATCAGAATCATCAGATTCATCTGCAGATTCAGAGATTGAAGAGATGAAAAAACAGATGGCACTGCTTACAAAGGCATTTCAGAAGAAATTTTACAGGAAGCCAACAAACAACAAAATGCGCTACAAAACAGGCTCAAGGAAAGTTGAGAAAAAGGATAAGTATGAGAAGGCTGGAGAAAGTAGTGCACGAAAGTCTGACAAATATGAGAAGTCAGATAAATCAACCAAGAAGGAATCTGAACAGAAATGCTATAACTGTGGAAAACCAGGTCACTATGCCCGGGAATGCAGATCTCCAGTAGTCAAAAATTCAGACTACTATACAAGAAAGGCCCTCTTAGCCAAAGAGAAAGAGTCAGGCAAAGCTCTTATGGCGGAGGATGATCATTGGTTACAGTTATCCGAAGATGATGACATTTTAGATGAAGATGCCCATATCTGTTTAAAGTCAGAAATCTTCAATGAATCTGAACTGAGTGAATCAGCTATGATAGCTGAAGATGAGGTGTGGGTTGGACTGACGGATGAAGAGGATGAAGAGAGGAGAGAATCTGATTCTGATGAAGAGGAAGAAAAAGAAGAAGTTGCATTAATGGCATCTGGCCAAAATAAAGCTGAAAATGAGGAGGATTCAGAGTCTGATAACTCAGAGGATTCAGAAGGACAGGAGGTAAATTCTATTTCAGATTCTGATATTGACGACTCATGCATATTAGAAGAAAAACTAACTAATATGGCTTTCATGCTTAAAAAGTTTGAAAAATCCTTAAAAGCAGAAAAGAAAAAGGTTCATTCTTTGGAAAACAAACTTCTAAATGAACACAATTTAGTCCTAGATTTTTCCAAAGATAAAGCCTTAGCTTTACGAGCTGTCTCAGACTTACAAGATAAGGAAAAAGAACTTCAAAGCAATATACTCAATCTGAATCACAAAATATCTGATTTACAAGAAAGTCTGCGAATAACTGAATTAGAAGCCTCAAACTTTTCTGTAAAATATCATGCCATATTTGAAGAAAGAACTAAACTCTATGAGAAAATAAAGAAGATGGAGGATGAATTTATTAAAAGAGGGCAAACAGATCAAACAATATATTTAAATCAACCAAAAGATACAGAGTTTTATAACTCTAAATCTGGTATTGGTTGGGAAAATCCTAAGTATCTGACAAAAGCTATATCACATTCACCAACATTATATGATGTCAGATACATGAATTTAGGATTAAAAATGACATTCTTGAAAGCATCTGAAGAAGTAGAATCCAGTGAAGAAATCAAAAGGTCAAGATCAGACAAAATGCAAAATTATGTTGACTATACCAAGATAAATGAAATCAGCAACATTGTTGATACTAAAGAAGAGTACATTCAAACTTATTCTGAAAAGGATTTGTCTGAATTACCAACTCAGTCTCAAAAACTATATTTACCAAATTCAATTTTAAAACAGATAAATTCTGATTTAGAAATGAAAATTAAAAGTTTTGAGACAGAGAATGGAACACTCAAGTCTGAATTACTAAAAATAGAACAAAAGTTGCAAGATAAGTCTAAAAACATAAATGTGTCTGAACCACATTCATCTATTTCTCTGGATTCTATAACTTCAGAAAAAGAATTTGATCTGTTCATGCACTCTGATATTAATTCATTAGATCAAAGATTCGGTAAAATTGGTGAATTTATCAAACCTTTGACTAACAAACTATCAACTGGTAATAAAGAATCTGTTAAAATTCTGCAAAGAATGACTACAGACTCTTTAAAACCATCTGAATATTCACCATCAGTGAAACAAAAGGAGAAAACAAAACTGTTTGTTCAATCTCCTAGTTTTGAAAAGGGTGAATCATCCTCATCAACGGACTCTTTCGCACGTAAAGTCAAATCTTCAACAGGTATGAAAAGGTTACAGAAAAAACAAGCATCTAAATCTTCTAATTCTCAAACTTCTTTTATGTCAGATAACGTTGTGAACGGGTCGAGAAAACAAGTGTGGCGAAAGAAGCAAAGAGAAGAGAAAAACAAGATTATAAAACAAGAATGGCGCGTGAAAGAAAAAATTGTTACAGATAGAAACAGCAAAATTGAACATTCTGTCTGTAATAATGATAAAACTGTTAATAATTCTTGTATTAAGTTTTCAAGATCAAAATTAATTGCTTTGAATTCTTATGTTTGTAAGTCTGAAACTGTGAAGTATAATAAGCTTGTGTGGCAACCAAAGAAAAGGGACTCATTGTATGAACAGAAAAAGGATCCACAGATAAAAATTTCAAAAACAATTCCACAGCGAATTGTACAAAAGTGGATACCCAAAAGAACAATTCAAAAATGGGTACCTAAAATAAATTCAAACGGTAAGCCTAAAGCCATATCAGTTAGAAAAACAAACGATACTATGCATGTTTTACCTAAAACTAAAGTACCCAACTACAAGTGGGTACCTCATGTGCTATTACGTTTTATAGGTAAACCATGTCTGGTACCTTGATTCGGGATGCTCCAAACACATGACCGGACAACGAGACACACTCACGGACTTTGTAGAAAAGTTCTGTGGGACGGTAAGATTTGGAAACGATCAGTTTTGTCCGATCAAGGGATACGGAAGTCTGAAGTATGACAAAATCACAATCCAAAAGGTCTTTTATGTTGACGGTCTTGGTCATAATCTATTCAGTATT
Source organism: Centrapalus pauciflorus (assembly GCA_020465985.1). Taxonomy (NCBI): domain Eukaryota; kingdom Viridiplantae; phylum Streptophyta; class Magnoliopsida; order Asterales; family Asteraceae; genus Centrapalus; species Centrapalus pauciflorus. The sequence goes on from JAANYP010001384.1 coordinate 23,665, forward strand.
GGACAACTGTGTGATAAGGGGTTAGAAGTCAACTTTAAAGCCAATCGGTGCAGCATCAGATCAGCACAAGGAAAAGAAATTCTAGCAGGAAACAGGAAAACAAATCTATACTCCATTGATTTAGCCTCGATCAATCTGAAGAAAGATGTCTGCTTATAGTCAAAAGCAACATCTAAAACAGCATGGCTGTGGCATCGTCGCCTTTCACATCTAAATTTCAATGAACTGACCAACCTAGCAAAAGGAGGGTTAGTTAAAGGGCTGCCGGCGCTTAAATTTCAAAAAGAGCAACTATGTGCGGCATGTGAAAAAGGAAAGATGACAAAAGCCACACACAAATCCAAAACAGTACACTCATCCACAAGAGCATTAGAGTTACTGCATATGGATTTGTGTGGACCAATGAGAGTACAAAGTATAAATAAGAAAAGATATGTATTGGTGATAGTTGATGACTACTCACGATACACATGGGTGTTTTTCCTGAAATCCAAATCAGATGCAACCGAATCTATCATCGACTTCATCCGAAAAATACAAGTAAAGTTGCAACTCACAATCCAGACAATTCGCTCAGACAATGGAACAGAATTCAAGAATAAATCATTGGACTCGTTCTTAAATTCAGTTGGAATTACACATCAATTCTCAGCTGCTCGGACTCCACAACAAAACGGTGTCGTTGAAAGAAGAAATCGGACACTAGTGGAAGCAGCTAGGACGATGTTGGCCTACTCCAACTTACCATTGTTCTTGTGGGCAGAAGCGGTTGCAACAGCATGTTTCACACAAAACCGTTCAATAATAAATAAAAGATTCGGAAAGACTCCGTATGAGCTAATCAATAAACGAATACCTAATGTTAAATTTTTCCATGTCTTTGGTTGCAGATGCTTTATATTGAATGATAAAGACAATCTGGGAAAGTCTAATCAAAAGGCGGATGAAGGAATCTTCATCGGGTATTCAAAGGAGTCGGTTGCTTTCCGAATCTACAACAAGAGAACCAAGATAGTCAACGAGAGCGTAAATGTTAAATTTGACGAAGGAGTGGTAATGGCTTCTGAACACACCAGTTCAGAACCCGGACCTAACATGCAGACTTCACTGGAGTCAAATAAACAAAATGCTGAACAAAATGAATTAAATAAGTTGTTTGAGAACTTTTATGATGATTATTTTGAAACTCCCAAATCTAATGTTCAAAATTTGGTGCCTGACAGGATCAATGAAGATCCAGTCGTAGTTTCAGATCTCTCTCAACAACAAAGTTCAGAAGAAACTGGAGAAGCTTCAACAGCAAAGGTGCAGTCAACTACTGAGACTGTACAACCAATTGAACCTCCACATACTTCTGAAACCCCTATTACTTCTGAACAGTCAGAAGCTCCTACCTCAGATGTTCCACCTACAACATCTGCAACAACTCCCGAACCATATTTTGATTCCAATCCCAACCAAGACCCAATAGAACCGTTTCCACATACAGTTAAGTGGACAAGAAATCACCCAATAGAGAATATCATTGGTGATCCATCTTCATCAGTCTAAACCAGAAGGGCTACAATAAATGAATGCTTATTTTCAAATTTTTTGAGTAAGATTGAGCCTAAAAATGTAAAAGAAGCCCTTCTGGATGCTGATTGGATTGTGGCGATGCAAGAGGAACTCAACCAGTTCGAACGGTTAAAGGTCTGGAGGCTTGTTGAGCGACCAAAAGACAAATCTATAATTGGCACGAAATGGATCTTCAAGAACAAGAAAGATGAACACGGTGTCATTATTCGGAATAAAGCTCGTCTCGTGGCCAAAGGATACATTCAACAAGAAGGAATTGATTATGATGAAACATTCGCACCAGTTGCACGCATTGAAGCTATAAGGATGTTTTTAGCTTTTGCCGCACATAAAAATTTTACAGTATATCAAATGGATGTCAAAACTGCGTTTTTAAACGGGGAGCTAACAGATGAAGTATATACATATCAGCCCGACGGGTTTACTGATCCTTCGAAACCTGATCATGTATATATTTTGGATAAGTCACTGTATGGCCTTAAACAAGCACCTCGTGCTTGGTATGATGCACTTTCAACATATCTGTTGAAATGTGGATTTACAAAAGGTGCAGTTGACACAACCCTGTTTATAAAACGTCAGGGGCCAGATATTATAGTAATACAGATATATGTAGATGATATAATATTTGGGTCTACAAATCCAGAATTTTGTAAGAAATTCGCGTTTTTAATGTCCCAGAAATTTGAAATGAGCATGATGGGGGAAATAAATTTTTTCTTAGGTTTACAAGTAAAACAATTGACTGATGGTATTTTTATCAATCAGTCAAAATATATCCAAGACATGTTAAAGAAATTTAACATGGTCAATAGTACTCCTATGAAAACTCCCATGGTTCCGGATTCAAAATCAAAACTCGATGCGGACATCTCAGGAAAACCTGTAGATGTAACCCATTATCGAGGTATAATTGGGTCATTAATGTACTTAACAGCCAGTAGACCAGATATTATGTTTGCTACATGTGTCTGTGCTAGATATCAGGCAAATCCAAAAGAATCACACTTAACTGCTGCAAAACGAATTTTAAGATATCTCAAAGGTACTCCAAATCTTGGTTTGTGGTATCCTAGGGAGTCTTCATTTCATCTGACTGCTTTTTCTGACGCTGATCACGCAGGTGATAAGATGGACAGAAAAAGTACGTCAGGAGCAGTACAATTCTTAGGTGACAAACCAGTATGTTGGTCATCCAAGAAACAACACTGTGTTTCATTGTCAACAGCTGAAGCAGAGTACGTGGCTGTATCTTCTTGCTGTTCTCAAGTGTTGTGGATGAAAAGCCAACTACGTGATTACGGGTTTACACCAAAGAAGATTCCAATATACTGTGATTCTCAGAGTGCAATAGCAATTGCATCAAATCCGGTGCAACATTCAAAAACGAAACACATCGACATTCGGTATCATTTCATTAAAGATCATGTAGAAAATGGAAATATAGAATTATATTTTGTACCTACTGAATATCAACTAGATGATTTGTTTACCAAAGCATTAGATGAAAAGCGGTTTAATTTTTTGGTATACAAATTGGGTATGTTGAATCGTTAGATTTAATAATTCAGTAGTTTCAATTTATAATTTTAAATTTACATTTTTATTGATTCTATTGGGTATGTTGAATCGTTAGATTTAATAATTCAGTAGTTTCAATTTATAATTTTAAATTTACATTTTTATTGATTCTAATCTGATGTTAAATTCTTGAATCTTAAAAGTTCAAATTTTTTGGAATTTAACAGATCTGGATTGTCATGTGCAGGGGGAGCAGAAAATGTTTTTATCTGATTTTGAGAAAATCTGATAAAATATATCTGATATTTTGTAGGGGGAGCTGATTTGAGAAATATGATACATCTGAGGGGGAGCAGCATTCTAAAATTCAAGGGGGTGCACTTTTAATTTTTTTTTTGTTTGTGTGTATTTTCAAATTTTTTTGTTGTTTTTGTTTCAGCATGTTTTATTTTTTTTTAGTTTGTTTTGTGTTTAGTTTTGTTTTATATGTCAAAATTTTTTTTAGTTACAATTTTTTTTTTATTTGTTAAAAGATATTGGGTTTTGAATACATGGGTTTCTATTTGGTGAATGTGGGCCGGTTTTGTCAAACTTAAAATTCAAATATGGGCCGGGTATTTTCAACTATAAATTGAATTTTGAATTTCAAATTCAACTTTTCTGAAAATCCCATCGTCTTCTTCGAACCTTTTCTTCACCATTAAGAAACCTCAATATCTCAATATCTTCGATTGTTTCAAGAAAGTAACATCATATTGTGAGTGATTTTTTTTTTTGTTTTTCTTGTTTTTAAGTAGTTAATTTCAGTTTCTGTTGTATATGTAAAAGTGTTCGTATATTCGTATTTGAGTGTTCATGGTGAATCAACATTTCTGTTCCTTAAACTGAAATTAAATTTGTGGTGTTTTAGGGTTTATGAATCTGAACATGAATCTGAAATTTTATGGTTCAAATCCAATCACACACACAGAAATGTGAAATTCTATTTCAAAAAGCTTCGAGTTCATGTATTTCTGAAATTTGGATTATTGACAACTTTGATGTTGTATTTAATCAAAGTTCAGTAAAACAAAGTTGATTAAAATTTTTTTTCGAGAGAGATACAAGTTTTTAATCAGAGAGAAGTCCTTGGAATCAATATTTGAAAAATCAGTGTATAAGGACTTGTAAATATTTTCAAAATAATGTCTCGATTGACAGCATAATCGAGAAATGACTAAGTGTCAATCGAGTTGATTGATACTTCAATCGAGAAAAGTTGTGGTTAATTCGAGTTGACCATATACGTTAATCGAGTTGGACATAAGAAATGTTCGAGTTGCCTTATGGTTCCATTCGAGTTGTATCATAGTTCCATTCGAGTTGCATGGAAGTTTCATTCAAGTTGACGTAAGAGTAATTCGAGTTGCATTTGAGAGTTATTCGAGTTTCATGATGACTCATTCGAGTTGATGTATATTAAACTCAGAGTTAATCGAGTTTAATACACCTTACATTCGAGAAAGGGTTGTGCTTTATGCGAGTTGACAAGTATGTGTAACACTTAGAAAATTTTCGGCACATAAGGATTTACAG
>JAANYP010001385.1:0-10642 GCA_020465985.1 Centrapalus pauciflorus
GCGGCAGTGAGCTCGTGATAACTGCACTGACTTGTTCAGTGAGGTTGATTTGCTTCGGAAGAGTTATTTTAAATTTTCGCTTCTGAGTACAAAGGTCTTTTAGGAATTTAGCGTAAGAAGGAACTTGTTGTATAGCTTTGATTAAGGGAATGTTAATTTTAACTTGATTAAAAATATCCCATAACTCTTCGTTTTTAGGTCCTTTCTTACCATAAGGGAATGAAGCTGGATTTTCTAAGGCCGTTGGGTAGGGAACAGTTTCAGTATTGGAACTCTCTTCCCCAACTTTAATCTCTACTGGTTTCTTGGCTTCTACTTCCTTAAAAGTTACTTTCTTAACTTTTGTTTCAACCTTTGACTCCGATTTAGGTGGCTCTTCTTCATAAACATTTTCTACCTCGTCGTCAGTCTCACTCTCCTTAGGCATTTCTATTTTGTTATCTACTTCCTTTCCACTCCTAAGGGTAGTGACTTTGTTAACTTCGTTCACGTCATTAACTTCATATTTCTTTCTTTTCCATGGTGGTGCGAGGGGTTTAACTGTGGTGTTGCGGTGGAAGCTTCCCGTCTTCTCGGTTAGTTATGATTCTGCAATTGGTCCCATCTCCTTCCAAGCATCTCCATAGTTTTCTTCGCTTGAACGCATGGTTTTGCTGCTTCATGAATTCATAAACGATCTAAACTTTCGGAAAACTCTTATCGAAGTCCCCGACACTTGTCGAGATCATTTTCTTCTTTCGTTAGGGTCTTGGCGTTTATAGTCCGAGGCATCCTGCGTAGCTGAGGTCGATCCATATTGGAAATCTCCTCGGGTTTTGTTGACGAGTTTGCTCAATACTTGGCTTTCGGGGGGGCATCATTGTCTTGATTATCTATCCCGTGTTTTCTCCATCCCGGATTGTAAGTTTCCGAGTATGGATTCTCCCGTTCTCTTCGTTGCCGAAATCCAAAAGCTTCGTTCACATACTCTCCGTGCGTGAAGGTATGTGGGCAATTCTCGGTTGGATGAGAAGGGTCTCCACAAGTGACACAGCAAACCTGTGCCGCTGTAACCTTTCCCATTCCTTTCATCAACAAGTCCATCTTTTTGCTTAGTTCGGATATGTCAGATTTAACTTCTTTCTTCCATGCGTTGTCTATGCCCATAACTTGGACACCAACACTATTATCCGAACCTGCTTGAACTTTTAAACCTTTGCTTAATTGGGTTAATAATTCCCAAGCTTCATCATCTTCCTTGGCTAAAAAGGTTCCGCCTGAAGCAGCGGTGATCATATTCCTACTTTCTTGACTAACCCCATCGAAAAAGGTTTTAATTAGCATCCATTTAGGAATTTCATGGTGAGGGCATGTTCGTAGTAATTCATTCAACCTATTAAAAGCTTCGTGAAATTGTTCTCCAATTTTCTGTTTAAATCCAGTGATTTCTTTACGTTTTCTGTAGTTTTACTAATTGGGTAATATTCAGTTAGAAATTCTTTTTTCATCTCATCCCAGTTAGTTATACTATCAGTGGGAAGTGACACGAACCAATTTTTCGCTCGTTCCTTCAAAGAGAAAGGAAAGAGTCTGAGTTTTAGAGCATCTACGGTCATTCCCCTAACGTGATTGGCCTTACATATGGCAGTGAATTCAGCTAAGTGCTCATACGGTTCTTCGCTTGGTGCTCCGTGAAAAACGGGTAATATGCTAAATAGCTGTGGCCTAATTTCGGGTTCATTCTCATTAATTGGGTAGAGAATGGGTGATGGATCAGGGATATCACCCGGCCTATAATGGGATTCTACGGTTCTACGATCTCCCATCGGTCTTTGGTTTTGTTGGACGTCGACAAGAACGTTTTCGATGTTCTCGTCTTCCGAATTAATTATTTCTTCCTCGACGTTTACTTTAGGAGCAGTATTTTTAGTTTCGTTTGTTTGAGTTGTGGCTCGCCTATTAGATCTAGCGGTTTTTTCGATTTCTGGATCAAACTTCAAGGGTGAAATTCTACCAGAATATCGTGTGTGCATAAACTTATGAGGGCTAGATGAAGAATTTGAATTAGTTACTTTCTTTTTGGTGAGAATCGATGCTTGCGCCACGATTCCCTTTTTCTTAATAAACTAAAGCAATAATTAAAGCTTAAAACTAATTAAAAACTAATTAAATGGAATAATAGCAAAATAAGGAAACTTAAACTAATTTAAGTAAGCAAATAAAAGCAAATAACCAAATAATTGAAATTGACTAAATTAACTAAGTTACCTAAATTACTCTAAAGAAAATAAGGCAACTAAATTAAGCTAATTACTAAAATACGTGATTTAAGCGCAACCGCTCCCCGGCAACGGCGCCAAAATTTGATGCGAGTGTCGTTAACCCGTCAAAAATACCACTAAATACCTTAGAAGCTAGGGTAAGTAGGGATCGTATCCACAGAGAGCGAGAGGTTAATTGCACGTATTTAAGCGATTAGCATTGCAAAGTAAGTAACTTAGAAAGATTGAGTGGTTTGTAAAAAGGTGATTGCTTGATTTATAAAACTAATTACTTGCGAATTTTGTGAAAAGAAAACTTAAAAAGATTGTTTGATTGAATAAAGTACGAAGATAACCATTCCCGGATTCCACACCTCGCTTTGTGTTTAATTTATAAAAACGATTTGAAGATTACATAGACATAATCTTCGTTAGAATTATTATTAAAACCATTACGTGATCTTGGGCATAGCGCGTGACACGTTTGATTACTCGTCTTAATTAAATAATTAACTCGGCACGAATAATAAAATGTCTACGAACTATCTTGCGAAACGCAACAACAAAATAATAATCATTCGATTACAATCACAATATAAATAATAAAAACCATGCAAACTTAAAGTAATCGTTCATAAAGTAAAACTTAGCGATGTGCTTCCTCCGAGAATGATTATGGTGAGCTTAGCCGGACATAGTTGATGCAACGTTCAAGAGTTGTTGATCCATCACCGTAGCTCGACTCGTGTGTTCTTCGTACGTGTTTTCGCTCAAACAGGGTTCTTTTCCTTAGCCTTCTCCTCCAAAAAACGATCATGAACTCTGAAATATGACTTGGTATTTATAGGAAAAACTGGAAAAACCCTAAAAACGGCCGTCTATTATTTTAATGGGCTGGGCGCAGCCGTAGGCGCAGGCCTGCGCTCCCCCCTGCGCCCCTCTGTAAAATCCGTATTTTTGTGAATTAATTTCTTCTGTCGAGCACTCGGTCTGGGCGCAGGGCTGCGCCCCTCTCTGCGCCTGGCTCTGAAATTTCGTCCTTTTTTCGCAATTTTAAACCGGATTTTGTTTACCTGCACAAGCACAGAATTTATTCAATAGCGGCACATTCTATAACACTTTTATATTAAAAACAACTCTTTTACGCTTAATAAACATGGTAAATTATCACCCGATCACAGACTCTGTGTCTGAACACCTTAAGGGATTCTTTGATCTGTTCAAAGATTCCTTCCCAACCACTCCACAAACTGACAACTCCTCACAGCTGCTTGCGCTCACTGCACAGCTGCAAAATGTCTCCACATCCCTCTCCTCAATCCTTTCAATCCAACAGGACTTTGTGTCCTCTATGACAGCCATATCCCAACAGCTGTCGTCTCTCCTCACCCTTGCAATTCTACACTTCCTACCACTTTGGCCAGCTTAAACACCTTAATAGGCTCTCTATCAAATTCTGTGTCATTAAACCTTGCTGATGTGCAGGACTCTCTTGAGTTACATCTTGCACAGCTCCAAACTTTGCTGTTCACAGCCTCTGATAGGGAAAACATTATTAAGCTGACCTCCCTTGCTGAAACCCAATCATACTCTCTTCAAAATTGTCTTTCCCAACTTGCAGAGGTGAGGGACAACCTGGCTTTCTTAGTGCATAGCCTGGTTGGTCCCAAGCCAGCTGCCAAAACTGCTGCCAAGCCTGCTGACTTCGTGTCTTCAGGCAGACCAGGTGTTGAAGGTGCTGGTCCATCTCCTTCAAAGGGGGAGAAGTCATCTGCCTCGAAGACGAAGTCTAAGGGGGAGAAAACTTATTCTCCTATGGAGAAATCATTACCTACTGGTCAACCAGCAGGAGCATCTGCAACAGGTGCAATGGAAGGTGCCTCTCAAGCTGCTCAGCCTACTCAGGCTGAATCTTCAAACCCTGCTCAGTCTAAGGGGGAGGAATTCATTTCTGAGGCCAGTCAAGCAGCAGAAGGAGACATCTCATTTTAGAGGAAGAAGAAGAAGTGGAAGATACTCCTGAGGCTGTTATCACTACGGCAGCTAAAGGAAAAGAAAAAGCAGCAATTGATCCTGAATAGCAGAAAGCAGCAGACTTAAAATTTCTCAAAGCCAGGGCAAAGGAAATGGGTCTTCCCATGGATAAATACTTTGAGTTCAGAGATGAACAACTTAAAGCCCTGGAAGCTCTAAGAGAAGAAGAAGCCTGTGCCAAAGCTGCAAAACTTTTGCACTTCAAGAGGCAAGCAAAATCAAAATGCCCTCTCTGGATGTTCAAAAGAAACTGATGGAAGCTGCTAAGGGATCAGCTGGTGAGAAGGAAGTTGAAAAGGAAATGGGTGCTCTGGTCTCTGTGACCAAACCAAAACAAGCATCCTCTGCAAGGGCCCAGTTCCATTTTGACAACTTGGCAAGGAAAAAGTTTCAGGATGTTGCTGATAGAAGGCTTGCCAAGGAAGCAATTGTCAAAGCTGTCCCCACATCAAGAAAAGGCAAACAGTGGAAATTGTAGATAACCAGAATGGGTGCAACAGGCCCAGAACTGGAAACTTATGACTACACTGATGTTGCACAGATGGGATACAGGGAATGGGTTGAGCTGGCAGTTGCCCTGAGCCAGTCTAAGTCAGAAACGGCTAAGACTATCAGGGCATATATTAAGAAGCTGATGGAGAGAGTGCAGGATCTTGGCCTGATCTCAAAAGAAGTAAGTGAGGGTGTCTCTGCGACATACCCTAAAATAAAGGCCAGGAGGACAAGAAAAGATTCTGAGCTGGAGCAACTCCTTACCCTAATTGAACAGGGTGATTATGCTCTTGAGATGAAAGGAATTGACTACAGCCTGCCTAGTGGAGTAGAGTTTGAAGAAGGCAATATAACTGAAGAACCTGAGTTGGGGGCATTTTTTGTAGATCCCTTAAAAAAAATGCTTTCAGAGAGCATCAGATCTATACAAGGTGGATCTGAGACAGCTTGCAGCCTTTAGACTTGCAACTTCATCCAGGCAGTCAAGCAAGTGGAGAGCAGCCATCTAGGATCAGCTCAGAGGCTGCTATGAGAGAGGAGAACTTCAAGATCCCAAGTTTATGATCCTCAGAATTGAAATTCAAGATCTAGAGGAAACAAGGTATGAGCTTGAAAAGATGTTTGAAGGACCACCACCACTAGAGTGAAGTCCATCTACCATCAGGGTAGGTGAAGAATGGAAGTTGTCCATCTGTTGGACAGGCTTGCCATTATCTTCTCCCAAAATCAACAGTCCAAAGTGTTGAACTTTTTGCACATTAGTTGTAGTTTGTTACATATGTTATAACTTTACTTATTTACATCAGTTGTAATATACATTAGTACATTAGTTGTACTCTTGTAAAAACATGTGTTGTTATGTAATCAAAATCATTATATATAAACTGATCTTTTACTTTACTTAAATGTTGTAATTCCTTTTCAGCAAGATGTATTATAAAAATGTATAGTGATTATTGATTAAATCAGCTTAGACTGATTATTGCAAATAGGGGGAGATTGTTAGGCACAAAAGGCCTCAGTCAAACCTGCTGTACATCTGAGGGGGAGATTATTAATCAAACCTGTTGATGCATTTAAAGGATGAATTTAAGGCCAGTTATATGCCTTATTGAAACCTGAAAATGATTTGCAATATCAGCCCGAAGTTGTTTACCATGTTGCATTCATTGCAACAAAGACAGTTTGTCCAAGCTGTTCTGTCTGCTGAACAGGCTGGGCATAAACTGTCTACGCTGCTCTACTCCTTTGAGCAGCTTGGGCAGTTTTTGAGTGTTCTGTTCTTTGTGAAAAGAACATGTTCTTTGTGAACAGGTTAAACACTTTATGGAATATGTTTCCAAGTCATCATGTATTGTTTTTGTCTACAAGATCAGTTTACAAGTCGAAGACAAAGTGGAATACAGAACTGCACAGCCTGCCCACGCTGTTCAGTTACATGAAGAAAGATGCAAAGCTGACATTCCTCTTTTGGTTAAAGCCTTATGCAACAGTGACAAAAAGAAAAAGACAAAGATTCTGCCATGTGAAGACAAAGGTACTTTATCAGAACGTGCGGAAAGGTGTTTTGTCCTTTTGGAAAGACTCTCCACTATCTCTTCTGTCCAATGAAGAAGCTTCACTGAGATTCTCCTTTTGAGTATAAAAGGAAGCTTCTAAGGATAAAGAGATAATCAAGAGTGTGAAATCAGAACGTGCATTGAAGTGTGTTATTCCATGCATGCAAGTCTACTTATATAAAACAGTCAAGTGTGTCTAAGTTGTTCTTGTGTAAGTTTTCCTTCTGAGTCTTGTAAAAACAGTGAGTGCTTCTAAGTGAGTGTATTCATTGTAACTAGTCTGAGTGAGTTTTAGATTAGTTGACAAACTGTTGTATCTGTCATCTCAGCTTGAACCTTTCCAAATTCAAGCTTGTTTGTAATTAACTTTTGTTGATATTACATACAAACATTGATAAAAGAGTGTATAAGTTGTAAATAGCTGTATTCACCCCCCCCCCCCCCCTCTACAGCTTAGAGCTATACACTTGGGAAACCTTTTGGGACCTACAATGTTTTCAAAAATACATCGTTAAAACTTTAAAATATAGCAATGTTTTACATAGTCTGATATGAAGAAAAGTAGTTCGCATGGTACAGAGATTTAAATACATAATTAAAATAATCAAAATAAGGCAACTAAATCTCCGGTAGTTTTGAAAATGCATGCGTCTCCTTAGGTGCGGAAGCTTGAAAAATACGTCTGATGTGGCACACTTGCCTTAATTTCCTGAAAATACACGCTAAAATACGTCAACAAAAATTGTTGGTGAGCTCATAGGTTTACACGTAAATCTGACTTGTATGGACAACAATAGTTAAGTTTGAATTTATAAAATCATAATTTCCATGTTATGTATTACATATAAACCATCATGCAACCGAAGCTTAATTAAATGAGTTTGCCCTGTGCAGTATTCCCATACGTAATACCGTGTGTTAAATATATATGCATTCGCTGTTAGCCGAGCCGAACTAACCCGAATGGGGGACATGACTCCCGATAGATCTATCCACAATATATTCGCGCTTACAAATAAATGCAATTAACGGTTCATGATATAAGGGCTAATGGAACCACATGTGTAATACATAATAGAAATGAAGTTGTTTTCGTGTCCATATGAAAACATAGCATGTATTTCAACCCCAAAACATGACAGTGTGAAAATAGGGGCTATGAGGACTCACCGTGGGTGCGATGGAAAATATTGGCGAAAAATGCAATTTAGAGTAAGTTGATGGGTGATGCACCGGGTGAGTTTAATCGAGCCCTAAATGATAATAGGGACTTAATAACTCTCATATATGATAATATGTATATTTATAGATTTTTATGTCTTAAATTATTTATATATATATATATATATATATATATATATATATATATATATAATTTTCCAGCTTTTGAGACAAGAATCAACTCATTTAATTAAGTTATGAATTAGTTATGATTTTTCAAAGTCGATGTAAATTTTCTGCCGAAAATCCGTAGTTTATAAACTTGAAATAACTAGTGATTGTTGTTGTTTATTCAAAGACTACATGTATAAAAGTTATAAAACACATATATATTACTTGTTTTCAAAATATTTACACTTTTATGATGTGTTTACATATTTATAAACACATTTGAAGAAAACAACTTAAAAACAAAAACTAGAAATTTGTAAACTTGAGTTTTTATGAAATTGTTGTTGTTGGTGATTATATATATTATGCAAGACTTATATAAACATATATATAAGATGAAATAAGTTAGTATTTACTTACATTGATGTATTTAGAGTATGATTTTGAGAAGAAGTTGAAACCCTTGCAAGCTTTTCACCAAAAACTCTTGAAATATTTCAAAGGACAAAAACTCCAAAGTTTTTGCTTTGGTTGTGGCTCTTGGCCGGATTCAAGAAGAGAAAATGGGAGAGTATTTTTGATGTTTGAAGTGTGGAAATGAAGTGTGAATTGTGGTCTTATTTATAGGCAAAGAGGTTGATCTTTCAATGATGAAAAGCATGGGATGAAAAGGTTGTGTGCACTTTTAACCAAAATGATGATGTTTAAAGTAAATATGACTTTTGTAATAAAATATTTGAAGTCAACCTCTATGTTGTACCCCCTATAGGGCCGGCCATGTACATGTATTTTCATATTTTTTTGTATAAAAGTATTTAGAAATGTATTATTGTATTTCCCTTTTCTTGTAAATTCATAAATACTTTTGGATGCATTGTTTAAATGAATTGTTTTAGTCTTGCATAATTAATGTTAAGTAATTATATTAGTGTATGATTAGTGTCACTAATCATAATTTAATTATGTACTTAGTTGAATTAATCCCTCATATCGTAAATTGATCGGATTAATTGATTTCCCGGTTGAATTTTCTAATAAACATTGTTAATCACCTTGATTAATTTCTAATGACCACTGATTAGGTTATGATTGGCTATTAAATACTGATTAGGTCGTAGCTGCTAACCTGGTTTAATGCCGGATGTTGCAGAGGTATTTAATTTTTATAAGTTATCACTTAAAATTTGAATGTTGTAGCTAAATTAAATTAGATTTGAAATATTAAATTTTTGTGAGATAATTTCAAAACCTAAGACAATAATAAGTGTGTGTTAAATCATCCCAATCAACTATTCTTGCACTCACACCAATAAACAACAATAATAATGATTCAAACAAAGAGAATAGTCTTAATCGATGATGAATCTGTCAGAGAGAATGTTCTATATTGGCGGCCGCTTTTCAATTGAGAATGTGAAAAATGAGAAAGTTGTGGGAAACCCTAGGAGGTTTCCCTTAAATATTAAAACTAATTTTGAAGGGTTTACAAACTATACCCCTCAACTACTAATTATATGAAACAACTTACAAATGAAAGAAAATACATTACATGGAAATAAAATTCAAATAACTATTATAAAATAGAATCCACAGGATTGAAATTTAATATATAACAATCTCCCCCTTTTCAATCACTGTGGAGGATGGCAGGCTTGCTCTTCATATTCTTGTAGGCCAAGAATAACATCGAATCTTCTGATCAACTGGCGAGCATGCAACCTGTCATTTATAAGCTCAAGTGCGTTGAGTATGTCCTGTTTCTCCTTTGGCCTTTTCTTGAGTTAAGAAACCTTCTGGGCACCATCTTGCTGGAGTCTCCCATTCAGCTCTACTCTTATTAACCAGAGAGTGCCATCGGAGTAACAGGGCAACTCCTCAAAACGCAAGAACTTTTTCTGCCCATTTTTGTCCAAAAATATGACTCCCTATTGAGCCCCCATGAAGACTCAATAAATTAGCCGAAGATCGTAGCCAAAAAATTCTTGATCAGGAGGCTTGAGTCCCACCTTGACCAGAAAGCTTTCAATGGCCGTTTGGAAATCTTTTAAGCACATGATGATAGAAAGCTATCTCATGCATCTAGTCAGAGCTGCTAGAGCAGTGACATGAGTCAATTGCCCCTTTACTTTATTATTCAGCTTATTGTGCAAAATTTCAATATCGTCGGGGTTCATGAAGTCTAGGTCACTCTCATGTACCAGCTGCGATGACCCGTCTTCTCGTTTGATTACAAAGGATGGAGTAAACAGATGGGCCCGTTTATACATGGAGATAGAGACGATCTTTATTATTTTTGACTTTGACAAATAAGCAGGCTTCGGCCTGGTTTCCCTTAGCATCATTTGATTGTATTCAGCTTGTTCTTCTTTAGATCCATCACTTAATTCCATTAGAATGCGTCTGTTGTACATACCTGGCTTTTTCATGAAAACCACCTTGAACTTATCTTCGCGATATGGCTGAAGAAAATCCTCTGATTTTAATTTCATCAAATATTTTTATAGCCCTTGAACCGATGGGGCCTCAACTTCCGCAACAGGCATTTCAAACAATTTATAGACTCGACCCTGATGGTCGAGCTTTAGAGAGTCTCTCTTGCTGGCAGGAAGGGTATGTACTTTTCCCTTTGAGAACCATGTGACCTGGTCCAAGTCTACTCTGTTATATCTGAGGGATACCTCGGGGTCCTCTTGAAAGCAATCGACAAGACGAGCCCCTAATGGTTGTAACACCCTCTTTTCACACACAAATGTCACGTCAGTATATAATCATAAGTGGCAGAATCGCATACATCTCATATTACACATGTCAGAGGATTAACGGAAATCACTGCTAATTAAAAACTTTAACACATAAGTCGTCACAACATGTCACATGCCGACACTGCTACACATACACATCTAAAAACTAGCTATCATACACATGCTAATAAAATACAACAAGTTCTCGAAAGATGACATCAGCATGCAATAGTTAAATATACGC
>JAANYP010001385.1:14283-36353 GCA_020465985.1 Centrapalus pauciflorus
AACAGATTATGCATACAACAAATATTTCTTTACAAACAATGCTTAACCATGGGCAGTGTAAGCCCCATGTATGTGAATATCGGCAGTGTAAACCTCAGTGTATGTGAAAAACCATGCAGTGCAAGCATGGGTTGGCAGTTCAATATGCTGATCGGGGATGTGCCGAACCTGATGGGATACGAGTGGGATGATCAGTCCCCGACAGTGGCCTGCTGTCAGCCCCAGTCCAGGTCGCATCAGATTATGAAGTAATGATCATGCAGTGCAAGCATGATGTAAATAGATGCACTTTCATATGAACGCAAGCTACATGTGTGTTACATGTCAAGTACGAGTGTGCATCATAACAACAAATCATTTCATGAGTGCCAAATGAAGTATATGAACAACGTGAACATGCCATTGAATGTATAAACATGAATGTAAAAACAATAAATGTTCGAATGATAATCTGCAACTCACAGTGATTGGTTTTGTGACTTGATCCTGAATCAATGTATGTTTTGATAACACCACAATGATCTGTAAAGTAGGTGTAATAGTGATGTAATGTCAGTAATTGCTTAAAACTAAATTTCTGTACTTAAATGAATTTCTTACAGAATTCGGACCACATCCGAATTCGGATGGTCCGAAGTCCGGATGGTCCGAATTAGGTGTTGGTCCGAAATAGACTGTGGTCCGAAATGTGTGTAATCCGTATTGAGCATGGTCCGAAATTGGGACATGACCGAAATGGGGGGGTGGTCCGGATTAGGACAAGATCCGAAATGGGTATGTGGTCCGAAGTTCCTATGGTCCGAAATCACTATCGATCCGAATTGGGGAGAGGTCCGAATTCGGATATAGGTCCGAACCGAGTTCATACTTAGTAAAATTTTCCAGATTTTCCAGATTTGCATTTTTGACCATTTTACATGTTTTTGTATATAAAATTGCAGATATGTACTTAAATAAACTATTCCAACTTAGAACACAACACTTATGTACCAAAATATCCGATTTGTGTCCATTTTTCTTTAAACTTCGAAGAACACACACACTAAAACACACACTTAATTTCCAAAATCATACTTAAACTTCGAATCTGATTCTGAATTTTTGTATACAACAACACACATGCTCGAATTCAACTAATCCATCATAATGTATAACATGCATTAACATTTGCAACAATAATCTTAGAAATCGGTTTTCATACAAAACCGAACCAAAACTTCAAAAATTCGTGATATAAGGAGATTGTTACCTTAAAACGTTTGTTGCAACTGTTATAGTTCCTTAATTGCTACTTGAATCTAGATTTTGCACTTGAAATTTGATAATTCTTGTGTTTTTCTTGAATGGAATCCGAGAGGAAGAGAGAGTAGAGAGAGAATCGGTTTAGAGAGAGAGAGTAGAGAGAGAGAGTGTGTTGGTGGAAATGAAAGGGTTTTTCCCCTTTTATTTCTATTTTGTCCCATATGCACATCATACCCCTCAACTTCGTATCTGTTATTTAACTGATAATATGATCGAAATTAACTTAAATTGATATAATCATCCAAAAGTACAACAATTAAGTCCTTAAAATTGCAAATTACATATAATTAAAATTTGGGATGTTACAGCATGGGCTCCACCACGCCTATACTTCGTCCGCGAAGTCATGCTGCGCTAAACAAACTTGGGTACTTAGTCTTCATGTCTTCTTCCGATTCCCAAGTATGATTAGCTCCCCGATGATGCTTCCACTTGACCAGCACCATCCTGATTTCCTTATTTCGTAGTTTCTTGACTTTTGTCTCCAAAATGCACTCCGGTTCATCAACGAACCTTAGCCGTTCGTCAACCTTAATGTCCGAGTGATCAGTCCATGGTTCCCTCTCGGGCACCAGACTCTTCCTTAAGTACCCAACGTGAAATACCGGGTGAACACCTGATAATTCTTCCGGCAAGTCCAAATGATAGGACTGATTTCCAACTCTTTCTAGTATTTTGAAGGGTCCTATGAATTGAGGCGATGGCTTTCCTCGCTTTACGAATCTTGTGACTCCTTTCATTGGGGAAACCTTTAAGTATACCCAATCGTCCTTCTGAAACTCTATTGCTTTGTGTCGGCGATCATGATAATTCTTTTGTCGATCTTGTGCCGTTTTCATGTATTGCCGAATGAGTTGGATCTTTTCATTGGTCTCTTGCAGCAAAGCAGGACCAGCTATTGGAGTTTCTCCTGTTTCCCTCCAACAAGTTGGAGTCCTACACTTTCTGCCATACAGGAACTCGAACGGTGCCATCTTGATAGTGGAATGCTAACTATTGTTGTAGGAGAATTCAACCAATGGGAGGTGATCGTCCCAGTTACCACCTAAATCCATGACACACGCTCTGAGCATGTCTTCGAGAGTTAAGATTGTTCTTTCACTTTGACCATCAGATTGGGGTCTATAGGCAGTACTCATTGTGATACGAGTACCAAGACCGTTTTGTAAAGCAGCCCAGAAATTGGAAGTGAATCTACTATCTCTGTCAGAGACAATAGACTTAGGTACACCATGCCTAATGACAATTTCGTTAACGTAGATCTGGGCAAGACGGTCCAGTGAATAGGTTTCCCGAATGGGAATGAAGTGAGCAGATTTTGTTAATCGATCAACAATGACCCAAATGGCATCATGTTGACGACGCGTCTTGGGCAGCTTCGTTATAAAGTCCATAGTAATATGATCTCACTTCCATTCCGGGATAGGAAGAGGTTGCATACTACCATAGGGCTGTTGATGTTCTGCTTTGACTAGACGACATGTTCTGCACCTTTCAACATACTGACCGACATCTCTTTTCAATCCTGGCCACCAGAAGTCGGCCTTCAGGTCGTTGTACATTTTTGTGCTGCCAGGATGAATTGAGAATTTAGATTGATGAGCCTCCTCGAGAATTACATTTCTCATGTTCCCGAACTTGGGAACCCACACTCTGCCATACACACCCTTTAGTCCAGTTCCATCATCTTGCATTAATGGCAACTGAATTCTGATATCTTCATCTTTAACATTCTCTTCTTTTAGGGCCTGTAACTGAGCAGCCCTAACATCATCTATAATAGTTGAGGTCAAAATTGTAGAAGTCAAGGCATAGCAATATGCCTTGCAGTATGCTTTTCGACTTAGAGCATCGGCCACTACGTTGGCCTTCCCTGGATGATAGACAATCTCACAGTCGTAATCTTTTATCAGCTCCATTGACCTTCTTTGCCTCATATTCAAGTCCTTCTGACTGAATATATACTTTAAACTCTTGTGATCAGTGTAGAGCTGACACTTGGTTCCGTACAAATAGTGTCTCCATAACTTGAGAGCGAAAGTCACAGCAGTTAGCTCTAGATCATGAGTAGAGTAGTCTTTCTCATGTGGTTTGAGTTGTCTAGAAGCATAAGCTATGACGTTTCCTCTTTGCATTAGTACCGCACCCAAACCCATGCCTGATGCATCTGTGTAGACTACGAAGTCTTTGTTCCCTTCAGGCAGGGCTAACACTGGTGCTTCACTTAGCAGATTCTTCAAGTTGTCAAATGCCATTTGCTGTTCTTCTCCCCAAAAGAAGGTCGCGTTCTTGCGAGTAAGCTTTGTTAGCGGAACGGCGATCTTTGAGAAGTCTTTGATGAATCGGCGGTAGTAACCAGCCAATCCCAGAAAACTCCGAATCTCTGAGGCGTTGCGGGGTGATTCCCAGTTCTGGATAGCTTCGATCTTTGCAGGATCAACAGCAATCCCAGCACCAGATATCACGTGCCCCAAGAATTGGATCTGAATTGATTGTTTAAGAGGTACAAGTTAATAAAAGAATTTATGTTTGAGTATAAGGATCATGAAATTGTTCCAAACGTTGAGACGTACCTGCCTCAACCAGATTCACACTTAGAGAATTTGGCATAAAGTCGCTCTTTGCGTAGCAACTCTAGCAATTCTCTCAGATGTGCAGCATGATCCTCTTCGGTCTTTGAATATATGAGAATGTCATCGATGAACACGATGACCGATTTGTCGAGCATTGGCCGGCAGACTCGATTCATGAGATCCATGAAAGCGGCCGGCGCATTAGTAAGACCGAACGGCATTACCAGAAACTCGTAGTGTCCGTAACGAGTTCTGAAAGCCGTCTTTGGAATGTCATCAGAATGTACTTTGAGTTGATGATAACCCGAACGAAGATCAATCTTCGAGAAGTAGCTTGTGCCTTGTAACTGGTCGAAGAGATCATCAATCCGGGGCAACGGGTATTTGTTTTTGATTGTGACTTTGTTGAGTTCTCGGTAATCGATGCACATACGTAATGTGCCATCTTTCTTCTTGACGAACAGAACAGGAGCGCCCCAAGGAGATGAACTTGGGCGTATGAAACCCTTGTCGAGCAACTCCTGTAACTGCTTCATCATTTCCTGCATTTCTGCAGGAGCTAGACGGTACGGAGCCTTTGCTATTGGAGCAGCTCCGGGAATGAGGTCAATGCGGAATTCCACTTGGCAATCAGGCGGCAATCCCGAGAAATCTTCTGGAAAGAAATCAGGAAATTCAGAAACAACGGGAACGGTAGAAGGAGATTGAACTTCAGCCTTTGCATCGACAGCGTAGGCTAAGTAAGCTGAACAACCCTTGGCAACGTGCTTTCGGGCTTTTGCAATTGAAATAAGGCATAAGTCGCCTTTGTGTCTATCACCATAAATGCATATGTCTCGGCCCTCGGGAGTGGTAATCTTGATCATTCTTTTCTTGCAAACGATTTGGGCCTCGTTATGAACTAACCAGTCCATGCCTACTATGACATCGAATTCCCCGAACTCCATTAGGATCAGATCTATATTGAATACTACGTCTTCTACGAATAATGTACAATTCCTATATACTTTGTCTGCTTTTACTAACATATTGCTAGCAGTCTCTATGTCAAGTACAAATTGCAGTTTGGAAGTTGGCATGTTAAATTGACGAGCAAATGTAGCGGAGACAAACGAACGATTTGCTCCAGAGTCAAACAGTATACGTGCAGGAATTGAGTTAACATAGAACGTACCAGTGACCACCTCCGGGTCATCCTTTGCTTCTTCAGCTGTGATTTGGAACGCCCTTGTTGGAGCCCTTTGAGATTGATCTCTGCGAGCCGTGGAAGCTACAGAAGATCTTGCTGTTGATTGTGGAGCATTCTGATCTCGTGGGGGTTTCGGGCAGTCCCTTGAGAAATGGCCAAGTCTGTGGCAGTTGTAGCATGCATCATCTTTTCGTGGACAATGCTCCCAGTGATGGCCTTTCTGCCCACAGCAGAAACAATACATGTCCCGAGTCTTGCACTCCCAGAGTGCGCTTTTCTGCATCGTCTGCAGTCTCTCATTTCTGAACTGGCCGAAAAGGCTCTTCCCTTCTTGGGTGATGATGACTGTTGATGGGATTGAGGAGAGAATCGGGAGGATCCAGACTCCCGCTGCCTTTTTGGCGGCGACGGTTGAGTCGGTGGTGCGGCGGCTGAACCTATGACATATCCGGATAACAGGACAATCTGCTCCACATTCCGAGCAGCCTCGAGTAATCCAGCAAACGTTGTATACCGAACCCCACTCATGGTTCGGCGAATCTCATAATCTAGTCCGGCCTCAAACCGGGCTATTTTTCTCTCTTCCGTGTCAACTTGATGCGGTGCGAACAGACTTAATCGGGTGAACTCAACGGCATATTGTGTAACCGTTTTCGTTCCCTGAGTTAAGTTCAGGAATTTTGCCTCGAGACGTCGCTTCTCGTCGGCTGGACAGTACTGTTGAGAAAACACTTCCTTAAACTCACTCCATGACATGTGTGACACTACCTCTATCGTCAACACATGTGTCATTGTGTCCCACCACATAACAGCATCCCTTGCAAACATAGCGGTTGCAAAGCGGACCATTTCTTTATCAGCGCAGTCGCTGATCCTGAAAGTTCGTTCCGTGGTGGTGATCCATTCCAATGCTGTAACAGCATCTCCGGTTCCATCAAAAGTAACAGCTCCGTTACTTTTGAAGTCCTTAAACCTGCAACCCCTTGATCTGTTAGAAGACCCAGTGTCTTGTCTTTCCTCTTGATCGTCTTGTTGTTGTTCCTTGTTCTTTCGTTTGTCAGCCTTTCGTTTTGCCTCGGCCTCATCTCTGGCCCTTAACTGATCAGCAAATGACTGAGCCTG
Source organism: Centrapalus pauciflorus (assembly GCA_020465985.1). Taxonomy (NCBI): domain Eukaryota; kingdom Viridiplantae; phylum Streptophyta; class Magnoliopsida; order Asterales; family Asteraceae; genus Centrapalus; species Centrapalus pauciflorus. Next base: position 20,470 of record JAANYP010001385.1, read on the forward strand.
CTCAGCCATTCGTTTGGATTGTAGCTCATTGTTTTGTTCCCTGAGAGCTTGCATCGTCTGGAACATTTGCTGAGGAGTCATATCGTCTCCTGACATGTTCTGAAATATAACAACTTATTTTTAGAACATTTATTTGTAAGTCCTAAGTGTACAGTTACCCTTTGTGTTTCCCCGTGTGCATGTCAATCCTATCTTAGTTCAGATCATTACTTAGAAGTTCATTCTAATATCATAACCTAAGTTTGAGTCCAAGTCCTCGCGGACACTTGAAACCTCAAACTAATGCTCTGATACCAAACTGTGACGTCCTTGTTAAATTAATGATATAATTGTAATCTCCAGGATCGACTAACAACCCAATGAGTATCATACTAATTGAAATTGAATACTTAAATTAGAATTAAGCACATCCACACTAAAGCAATAGAATACATGTCTACAGTGATAAAAGTCTAACTATTATATCAACATAATTGTATTAGAAGTAGAAATCCCAGCCCAAAGCTATTACATTCAAGTACCAATAGCTACTAAGGTCTCCCGGATATTGATTTGATATGCTTAAGTAGATGGTCCAGCTACACTCTTGCCTTTACCTGTAAACAATGTGAGTCAACAGTAAGCTAAATGCTTAGTGAGATAACAGATTATGCATACAACAAATATTTCTTTACAAACAATGCTTAACCATGGGCAGTGTAAGCCCCATGTATGTGAATATCGGCAGTGTAAGCCTCAGTGTATGTGAAAACCATGCAGTGAAAGCATGGGTTGGCAGTTCAATATGCTGATCGGGGATGTGCCGAACCTGATGGGATACGAGTGGGATGATCAGTCCCCGACAGTGGCCTGCTGTAAGCCCCAGTCCAGGTCGCATCAGATTATGAAGTAATGATCATGCAGTGCAAGCATGATGTAAATAGATGCACTTTCAAATGAACGCAAGCTACATGTGTGTTACATGTCAAGTACGAGTGTGCATCATAACAACAAATCATTTCATGAGTGCCAAATGAAGTATATGAACAATGTGAACATGCCATTGAATGTATAAACATGAATGTAAAAACAATAAATGTTCGAATGATAATCTGCAACTCACAGTGATTGGTTTAGTGTGACTTGATCCTGAATCAATGTGTGTTTTGATAACACCACAATGATCTGTAAAGTAGGTGTAATAGTGATGTAATGTCAGTAATTGCTTAAAACTAAATTTCTGTACTTAAATGAATTTCTTACTGAATTCGGACCACATCCGAATTCGGATGGTCCGAAGTCCGGATGGTCCGAATTAGGTGTTGGTCCGAAATAGACTGTGGTCCGAAATGTGTGTAATCCGTATTGAGCATGGTCCGAAATTGGGACATGACCGAAATGGGGGGGTGGTCCGGATTAGGACAAGATCCGAAATGGGTATGTGGTCCGAAGTTCCTATGGTCCGAAATCACTATCGATCCGAATTGGGGAGAGGTCCGAATTCGGATATAGGTCCGAACCGAGTTCATACTTAGTAAAATTTTCCAGATTTTCCAGATTTGCATTTTTGACCATTTTACATGTTTTTGTATATAAAATTGCAGATATGTACTTAAATAAACTATTCCAACTTAGAACCCAACACTTATGTACAAAAATATCTGATTTGTGTTCATTTTTCTTTAAACTTCGAAGAACACACACACTAAAACACACACTTAATTCCAAAATCACACTTAGACTTCGAATCTGATTCTGAATTTTTGTATACAACAACATACATGCTCGAATTCAGATAATCTATCATAATATATGACATCCATTAACATTTGCATCTTGAATCTTAGAAATCGGTTCACATAAAAACCAACTCAAAAACTTCAAAAATCCGTAATATAGGGAGATTGTTACCTTGATTTGATACTTGCAGTTGCTATAGTTCCTTAATTGCTACTTGTTTCCAAATTTTGCACTTGAAATCGTTGATTCTTGTGTGTTTCTTGGAGTAAAGCCGAGAGGAAGAGAGTAAAGAGAGAGAGCCGGTTAGAGAGAGAGAGTAGAGTGAGAGTGGATTTGATGAAATGAAGGGTTTTTCATCCCTTTTATTTGTATTTTAACTTATTTGCATGACACACCCCTCAACTTCGTATTTTCATATTTAACTGATATAATGATCAAAATAACTTAAATTGACATAACATTTCATTAATACAAATAATTGAGTCTTAATAATTGTAAATTACACATAATTGAAAATTGGGATGTTACAGTGAATCTGGGCAAGGACTCAAAGTGCCTATGCTCAAGCCCACTGAGTTTGAGATGTGGAAACTCAGGATTCAACAGCATATTCAATTCATTGATTATGCCATATGGGAAGCTGTTGAATTTCCTCCTGTAGTTGATCCAGAACTTGATGATGAGGGAAAACCAGTCATAACTCCTCCAAAAACTGAACTTGAAAGGAAGGCTAGAATGAATGAAGTGAAAGCACTCACATTATTACAAATAGCCATTCCTAATGCTTATCAACATCAGTTCAAAAAGTTCTATACTGCTCACTCTCTTTGGAATGCCTTAGAGAAGAGGTTTGCTGGTAATGCCAGTACCAAGAGAAATCAAAAGGACCTCTTGAAACAGCAGTATGAAAACTTTTCTGGTGGCAAGAATGAAAACCTCACTCAAATCTTTGACAGGTTCAACAAACTGATAAGTGAACTGGAAAGTGCAAAGGTCAATCTGGATCAAGATGAAGTCAACAGAAAGTTTTTCAGATCTCTTGGAGAAGAATGGACAGTCTATGCTGCACAATGGAGAACAAAAGACACTCTTGATGAGATAGAATTGGATGATCTGTATAACAGTTTAAGAGTGTTTGTGTGACGTCCTTGTTAATTAATGATATAATTGTAATCTCCAGGATCGACAAACAACCCAATGAATAATCATGATAATTGAAATTGAATACTTAAATTAGAATTAAGCAAATCCACACTAAAGCAAAGTAAAGTACATGACTACAATGATTAAATCTAGCTATTACATCATCAATAATGTTTTAATAGCAACAAATCCCAGCCCCAAAGCTACATTGTCCATATACCAATTAGCTTCTATGGTCACCGAGATAAGAAATGGATTGCTTAAGATGAAGGTCCCACAACACTCTTGCCTTTGCCTGAAAACAATGTGAGTCAACAGTAAGCTAAATGCTTAGTGAGATAACAGATTATGCAAACAACAAGTATTTCTTTACATGCAATGCTTAACCATGGGCAGTGTAAGCCCCATGTATGTGAAAACGGCAGTGAAAGCCTCAATGTGTGAGTAAACCATGCAGTGCTAGCATGGGGTGGCAGTTCAATATGCTGATCGGGGATGTGCCGAACCTGATGGGATACGAGTGGGATGATCAGTCCCCGACAGTGGCCTGCTGTCAGCCCCAGTCCAGGTCGCATCAGATTATGAAGTAATGATCATGCAGTGCAAGCATGATGTAAATAGATGCACTTTCAATTGAACGCTGGCTACATGTGTGTTACATGTCAAGTACGAGTGTGCATCATAACAACAAAGTAATCTTGAGTGCCAAATGATGTATATGAACAATGTGAACATGCCATTGAATGTATAAACACGAATGTAAAAACAATAAATGTTCGAATGATAATCTGCAACTCACAGTGATTGGTATAGTGTGACTTGATCCTGAATCAATGTGTGTTTTGATAACACCACAATGATCTGTAATGTAAGTGTAATAGTGAATTAATGTCAGTAATTGCTTAAAAAATTGTATTCTGAAATTTTAAATAAAACCCTAGTTGAATTCGGACCACATCCGAATTCGGATGGTCCGAAATCCGGATGGTCCGAATTGGGTCCTCGGTCCGAATTCACTATTGGTCCGAAGTCATTGTGGTCCGAAATACTTGGTCCGAAATTGGCATGATCCGAAATTGGGATGAGGATCCAAATTGTCCATTGGTCCGAAATGGGTTGGGGTGGATCCGAAATCAATGTATATCCGAACTAGGATGATGATCCGAATTCGGATGGATCATCAGTCCGAGTTCATACTTGGTAAAATTTTCCAGATTTTTCCAGATTTGCATTTTTGACCATTTTACATGTTTTTGTATATAAAATTGCAGATATGTACTTAAATAAACTATTCCAACTTAGAACCCAACGCTTATGTACCAAAATATCCGATTTGTGTCCATTTTTCTTTAAACTTCGAAGAACACACACACTAAAACACACACTTAATTCCAAAATCACACTTAGACTTCGAATCTGATTCTGAATTTTTGTATACAACAACATACATGCTCGAATTCAGATAATCTATCATAATATATGACATGCATTAACATTTGCATCTTGAATCTTAGAAATCGGTTCACATAAAATCCAACTCAAAAACTTCAAAAATCCGTAATATAGGGAGATTGTTACCTCAATTCAATGATTGCAGTAGTTATAGCTTCTAATTTCCAACTAGATTCCAATTTTTCTGCTTCAAATTCGATGTTCTTGGGGTTTTTGATAAAAACCCGTGGGTTTTAGTGAGAGAGGGAGAGGGAGACGAGAGAGTGTAGAGAGAGAAAGTGAGTTGATAGAAATGAGAGTTATTCTCTCTTTTATTTGCTATTTTGACCCAATTGCATATTATACCCCTCAACTTTGTATCTTTCTCATTTAATTGATAATATGATCAAAATTTAACTTAAATTGATATAATATTCAGTAATACAAATAATTGAGTCTTAATAATTGTAAATTACACATAATTGAAAATTGGGATGTTACAGCATGGGCTCCACCACGCCTATACTTCGTCCGCGAAGTCATGCTGCGCTAAACAAACTTGGGTACTTAGTCTTCATGTCTTCTTCCGATTCCCAAGTGTGATTAGCTCCCCGATGATGCTTCCACTTGACCAGCACCATCCTGATCTCTTTGTTCCGTAGCTTTTTGACTTTTGTCTCCAAAATGCATTCCGGTTCATCAACGAACCTCAGCCGTTCGTCAATCTTAATGTCCGAGTGATCAGTCCATGGTTCCCTCTCGGGCACCAGACTCTTCCTTAAGTACCCGACGTGAAATACCGGGTGAACACCTGATAACTCTTCTGGTAAGTCCAAGTGATAGGACTGATTCCCAATTCTTTCTAGTATCTTGAAGGGTCCTATAAATCGAGGTGATAGCTTTCCTCGCTTCACGAATCTTGTAATACCTTTCATTGGGGATACCTTCAAGTATACCCAATCGTCCTTTTGAAACTCTATTGCTTTGTGGCGGCGATCGTGGTAATTCTTTTGCCGATCTTGTGCCGTTTTCATGTACTGCCGAATAAGTTGTATCTTTTCATTGGTTTCTTGCAGCAAAGCAGGACCGGCTATTGGAGTTTCTCCTGTTTCCCTCCAACAGGTTGGAGTCCTACATTTTCTTCCGTATAGAAACTCGAATGGTGCCATCTTGATAGTGGAATGGTAACTATTGTTGTAGGAGAATTCAACCAATGGGAGGTGATCGTCCCAGTTACCACCCAAATCCATGACACAGGCTCGGAGCATGTCTTCGAGAGTCAGAATTGTTCTCTCACTTTGACCATCAGATTGGGGTCTATAGGCAGTACTCATTGCGATACGAGTACCAAGACCGTTTTGTAAAGCAGCCCAGAAGTTGGAAGTGAATCTACTATCTCGGTCGGAGACAATAGACTTAGGCACACCATGCCTAATAACGATTTCGTTTACGTAGATCTGGGCAAGACGGTCGAGTGAATAAGTTTCTCGGATTGGAATGAAGTGAGCAGATTTTGTCAATCGGTCAACAATGACCCAAATGGCGTCATGTTGACGACGAGTCTTAGGTAGCTTGGTTACGAAATCCATAGTAATATGGTCCCACTTCCATTCTGGGATAGGAAGAGGTTGCATACTACCATAGGGTTGTTGGTGTTCTGCTTTGACTAGACGACATGTTCTGCATCTTTCAACATACTGACCGACATCTCTTTTCAATCCTGGCCACCAGAAGTCGGCCTTCAGGTCGTTGTACATTTTCATGCTACCAGGATGAATCGAGAACTTAGATTGATGAGCTTCTTCAAGTATCACTTCCCGCATGTTCCCGAACTTAGGAACCCACACTCTGCCATAAATACCCTTTAATCCAGTTCCATCATCTTGCATTAATGGCAACTGTATTCTGATATCTTCATCTTTAACATTCTCTTCTTTTAGGGCCTGCAACTGAGCAGCTCTTACATCGTCTATGATCGTTGAAGTCAGTATCGTGGAAGTCAAGGCATAGCAGTATGCCTTGCAATACGCTTTTCTGCTTAAGGCATCGGCCACTATGTTGGCCTTCCCCGAGTGATATAGAATTTCACAGTCGTAATCTTTGATCAGCTCCATTGACCTTCTTTGCCTCATATTCAAGTCCTTCTGACTGAATATGTACTTCAAACTTTTGTGGTCGGTGTAGAGCTGACACTTGGTTCCATACAAGTAGTGTCTCCATAATTTGAGAGCGAAAGTCACAGCGGTTAGCTCTAGATCATGAGTAGAGTAATCTTTCTCATGTGGTTTGAGTTGTCTAGAAGCATAAGCTATGACGTTTCCTCTTTGCATTAGTACCGCACCCAAACCCATGCCTGATGCATCTGTGTAGACTACGAAGTCTTCGTTCCCTTCAGGCAGGGCTAACACTGGTGCTTCACTTAGCAAAGTCTTCAGTTTGTCAAATGCCATTTGCTGTTCTTCTCCCCAAAAGAAGGTCGCGTTCTTGCGAGTAAGCTTTGTTAGCGGAACGGCGATCTTTGAGAAGTCTTTGATGAATCGGCGGTAGTAACCAGCCAATCCCAGAAAACTCCGAATCTCTGAGGCGTTGCGGGGTGATTCCCAGTTCTGGATAGCTTCGATCTTTGCAGGATCAACAGCAATCCCAACACTAGATATCACGTGCCCCAAGAATTGGATCTGAATTGAATATTGAGTAAGTACAAGTTAACAAAGGGTTTATGATTGAGTATAAGGATCATGAAATTGTTTCGAATGTTGAGACGTACCTGCCTCAACCAGAATTCACATTTAGAGAATTTGGCGTAAAGTCGCTCTTTGCGTAGCAACTCTAGTAATTCTCTCAGATGTGTTGCATGATCCTTTTCGGTTTTTGAATAAATGAGAATGTCATCAATGAACACGATGACCGATTTGTCAAGCATTGGCCGGCAGACTCGGTTCATGAGATCCATGAAAGCGGCCGGCGCATTAGTAAGACCGAACGGCATTACCAGAAACTCGTAGTGTCCGTAACGAGTTCTGAAAGCCGTCTTTGGAATGTCATCAGGGTGTACTTTGAGTTGGTGATAACCCGAACGAAGATCAATCTTCGAGAAGTAACTTGCGCCTTGTAACTGGTCGAAGAGATCATCAATCCGGGGCAATGGGTATTTGTTTTTGATTGTGACTTTATTGAGTTCGCGGTAATCGATGCACATTCGCAATGTGCCATCTTTCTTTTTGACGAACAACACAGGAGCGCCCCATGGAGAAGAACTTGGGCGTATGAAACCCTTGTCGAGCAACTCCTGTAACTGCTTCATCATTTCCTGCATTTCTGCAGGAGCTAGACGGTACGGAGCCTTTGCTATTGGAGCAGCTCCGGGAACGAGATTGATACGAAATTCCACTTGACGGTCAGGTGGCAATCCCGAGATATCTTCTGGAAAGACATCTGGAAATTCGGAAACGACAGGAACGGTAGAAAGAGATTGAACTTCAGCCTTTGCATCAACAGCGTAGGCTAAGTATGCAGAACAACCCTTGGCAACGTGCTTTCGGGCTTTTGCGATTGAAATAAGGCATAAGTCGCCTTTGTGTCTGTCACCATATATGCAAATGTCTCTGCCCTCAGGAGTGGTGATCTTAATCATCCTTTTCTTGCAAACGATTTGGGCCTCGTTGTGAACTAACCAGTCCATCCCTACTATGACATCAAACTCCCCAAACTCCATAGGGATTAAGTCTATGTTGAACACTACATCCTCTACAAGTAAAGTACAATTCCTATATACTTTGTCTGCCTTAACTAACATGTTGCTTGCAGTCTCTATATCAAGTACAAATTGCAGTTTGGAAGTAGGCATGTTAAATTGACGAGCAAATGTAGTGGAGACAAACGAACGATTTGCTCCAGAGTCAAACAATACACGTGCAGGAATTGAGTTAACATAGAACGTACCAGTGACCACCTCCGGGTCATCCTTTGCTTCTTCAGCTGTGATTTGGAACGCCCTTGTTGGAGCCCTTTGAAATTGATCCCTGCGAGCCGTGGAAGCTACAGAAGATCTTGCTGTTGATTGTGGAGCATTCTGATCTCGTGGGGGTTTCGGGCAGTCCCTTGAGAAATGGCCAAGTCTGTGGCAGTTGTAGCATGCATCATCTTTTCGTGGACAATGCTCCCAGTGATGGCCTTTCTGCCCACAGCAGAAACAATACATGTCTTGAGTCTTGCACTCCCCAGAGTGCGCCTTTCTGCATCGTCTGCAGTCCCTCATTTCTGAACTGGCCGAGAAGGCCCTTCCCTTCTTGGGTGATGATGATTGTTGATGAGATTGGGGAGAGAATCGGGAGGATCCAGACTCCCGCTGCCTTTTTGGCGGCGACGGTTGAGTCGGTGATGCGGCAGCTGAACCGATGACATAACCAGACATCAAGACAATCTGCTCCACATTTCGAGCAGCCTCAAGTAAACCAGCAAAAGTTGTATACCGAACCCCACTCATCGTTCGGCGAATCTCATAATCTAGTCCGGCCTCAAACCGGGCTATCTTCCTCTCTTCTGTGTCTACTTGATGGGGTGCGAACAGACTCAATCGAGTGAACTCAACGGCATATTGTGTAACCGTTTTCGTTCTTTGAGTCAGATTCAGGAACTTCGCCTCTAGACGACGCTTCTCATCAGTAGGACAGTATTGCTGGGAGAATACTTCCTTGAACTCGTTCCAAGACATGTGTGACACTACCTCCATTGTCAGCACATGTGTCATTGCATCCCACCACATAACAGCGTCCCTTGCAAACATAGCGGTTGCAAAGCGGACCATGTCTTTATCAGCACAGTCGCTGATTCTGAAAGTTCGTTCCGTGGTGGTGATCCATTCCAATGCTGTAACAGCATCTCCGGTTCCATCAAAAGTAACAGCCCCGTTACTTTTGAAATCCTTAAACCTGCAACCCCTTGATCTGTTAGAAGACCCAGTGTCTTGTCTTTCCTCTTGATCGTCTTGTTGTTGTTCCTTGTTCTTTCGTTTGTCAGCCTTTCGTTTTGCCTCGGCCTCATCTCTGGCCCTTAACTGATCAGCAAATGACTGAGCCTGCTCAGCCATTCGTTTGGATTGTAGCTCATTGTTTTGTTCCATGAGAGCTTGCATCATCTGGAACATTTGCTGAGGAGTCATATCGTCTCCTGACATGTTCTGAAATATAACAACTTATATTTAGAACATTTATTTGTAAGTCCTAAGTGTACAGTTACCCTTTGTGTTTCCCCGTGTGCATGTCAATCCTATCTTAGTTCAGATCATTACTTAGAAGTTCATTCTAATATCATAACCTAAGTTTGAGTCCAAGTCCTCGCGGACACTTGAAACCTCAAACTAATGCTCTGATACCAAACTCTGTGACGTCCTTGTTAATTAATGATATAATTGTAATCTCCAGGATCGACAAACAACCCAATGAATAATCATGATAATTGAAATTGAATACTTAAATTAGAATTAAGCAAATCCACACTAAAGCAAAGTAAAGTACATGACTACAATGATTAAATCTAGCTATTACATCATCAATAATGTTTTAATAGCAACAAATCCCAGCCCCAAAGCTACATTGTCCATATACCAATTAGCTTCTATGGTCACCGAGATAAGAAATGGATTGCTTAAGATGAAGGTCCCACAACACTCTTGCCTTTGCCTGAAAACAATGTGAGTCAACAGTAAGCTAAATGCTTAGTGAGATAACAGATTATGCAAACAACAAGTATTTCTTTACATGCAATGCTTAACCATGGGCAGTGTAAGCCCCATGTATGTGAAAACGGCAGTGAAAGCCTCAATGTGTAAGTAAACCATGCAGTGCTAGCATGGGGTGGCAGTTCAATATGCTGATCGGGGATGTGCCGAACCTGATGGGATACGAGTGGGATGATCAGTCCCCGACAGTGGCCTGCTGTCAGCCCCAGTCCAGGTCGCATCAGATTGTGAAGTAATGATCATGCAGTGCAAGCATGATGTAAATAGATGCACTTTCAATTGAACGCTGGCTACATGTGTGTTACATGTCAAGTACGAGTGTGCATCATAACAACAAAGTAATCTTGAGTGCCAAATGATGTATATGAACAATGTGAACATGCCATTGAATGTATAAACACGAATGTAAAAACAATAAATGTTCGAATGATAATCTGCAACTCACAGTGATTGGTATAGTGTGACTTGATCCTGAATCAATGTGTGTTTTGATAACACCACAATGATCTGTAATGTAAGTGTAATAGTGAATTAATGTCAGTAATTGCTTAAAAATTGTATTCTGAAATTTTAAATAAAACCCTAGTTGAATTCGGACCACATCCGAATTCGGATGGTCCGAAATCCGGATGGTCCGAATTGGGTCCTCGGTCCGAATTCACTATTGGTCCGAAGTCATTGTGGTCCGAAATACTTGGTCCGAAATTGGCATGATCCGAAATTGGGATGAGGATCCGAATTGTCCATTGGTCCGAAATGGGTTGCGGTGGATCCGAAATCAATGTATATCCGAACTAGGATGATGATCCGAATTCGGATGGATCATCAGTCCGAGTTCATACTTGGTAAAATTTTCCAGATTTTTCCAGATTTGCATTTTTGACCATTTTACATGTTTTTGTATATAAAATTGCAGATATGTACTTAAATAAACTATTCCAACTTAGAACCCAACGCTTATGTACCAAAATATCCGATTTGTGTCCATTTTTCTTTAAACTTCGAAGAACACACACACTAAAACACACACTTAATTCCAAAATCACACTTAGACTTCGAATCTGATTCTGAATTTTTGTATACAACAACATACATGCTCGAATTCAGATAATCTATCATAATATATGACATGCATTAACATTTGCATCTTGAATCTTAGAAATCGGTTCACATAAAAACCAACTCAAAAACTTCAAAAATCCGTAATATAGGGAGATTGTTACCTCAATTCAATGATTGCAGTAGTTATAGCTTCTAATTTCCAACTAGATTCCAATTTTTCTGCTTCAAATTCGATGTTCTTGGGGTTTTTGATAAAAACCCGTGGGTTTTAGTGAGAGAGGGAGAGGGAGACGAGAGAGTGTAGAGAGAGAAAGTGAGTTGATAGAAATGAGAGTTATTCTCTCTTTTATTTGCTATTTTGACCCAATTGCATATTATACCCCTCAACTTTGTATCTTTCTCATTTAATTGATAATATGATCAAAATTTAACTTAAATTGATATAATATTCAGTAATACAAATAATTGAGTCTTAATAATTGTAAATTACACATAATTGAAAATTGGGATGTTACAGTTTGAGACTGAGATTGATGCTAAAAAGAAATCCTTTTCTTATAATCACAACCCTGCTCTTCTGTCTTCTGAAAAATCTAATAACTGTGATTCTTTTTCAGGTGGTGATGGCAATTCCGCTGAAACTCACTATGAGGCTTTTGTTGCCAATGATGGATTATTTGCTCTAAATGTTGAAGACTTAGAACAAATTCATCCAGATGATCTTGAAGAGATGGATTTAAAGTGGCAACATGCAATGCTGACCATGAGGGCCAAAAGATTTCTGAAAAGAACTGGTAGGGCCAACTTTCAAGCCAAGACAGAAGGCAAACCATCTTTTGATAAATCAAAAGTGGAATGCTATAAATGCCATAAGCTTGGTCACTTTGCCAGAGAATGTAGATCTCAAGGTCAACAGCCATCAAGGACTTCACAGCCCATCCAAGCATCATCATCAACAGCACTTGTCTCTCAAGAAGACAATGTGTTTGACTGGAGTGATCAGACAGAGGAAGAATTTCAAAATCAAGCACTTATGGCAGAAACATCAAATGTCTCCTCCACTGAACTACCATCTGAGGTAAATTCTAAACTCTGCTCTCAATCATGCAAAAATATGGTTAAAAAGTACAGAGATCATAATGAGAGCATGTGCAAAACTCTAGCTAAGATGGAAGAAAGGAGATATGAATATATGCAAGCCATAGAAGATCTGGAAAAACAGATCAATGATTATAAGGATAATGAGATTCAAATGGGGTATGATAGAACCTATCATGAATGGGAGAAAAAGGAACTCAATAAGAAAATAGAATCTCTGAATAAAAAGGTAGAAGAGACTGAACAGAAGGTGTTAGAGGCTAATAAGAAACTAGAATCTGTTAACATAGATCTAGGAAACTTCAAGTTAGCAAATCAAAAGCTAGAACACCTAATGGAAGTTCAATTCAAAGATAGAGTGAAATCTCAGGTCAATCCCAAAGAAGGAATAGGATACAGAGCTACTCCACCTCCATATAATAACAAGTACATTCATCCAATGAGTGAGGTTGCTGATAGACTTGTCAATGAACCACTAGATGAGTCTATGACTATTGTAGATCCTATTCTTGATAACAGTCCTGAATTAAAAGAAGATAAGAGTCAAAATAGAGACTGTGACACAAAGAGTGCACCCATAGAAGTCCAAGCTCCCAGTAAGAAAGGAAAAGAGAAGATAAGTGTATGCAATGCTATTCCACAAGATCCTGTACATTCTAACTGTAACACTGCATCTTCATCAAAAGGAACTAAAAGAGGTAAAACTGTTTCTATCTGCACATGCCAAAAGCATGGTGTTCAAAAGTTTCCTAAACAACAACAGGTAAGAGGAAACCAGAGAAACAAGAACCAGAAATTGACAGAAAATTCTGGTGTTCCAATTCAAACTGTCAAAAGATGCTTTCACTGTGGAAGGAAGAATCACTTAGCCAAGGATTGTTTTTACAAACCAGCTGTTGCAAAACAGACTGTGCATCACACAAAATCAAATCCTAATCAGGCAAAGCACTCAAAAGTGAAACCTTCCACAGCAGCTCCAAAGAAAACAGTTGATCACAGATTCTCAAAAGTTAATAAAAAACAGTCCACACATCAAAAACAAGTTTTGGCAAAGCCTAAATCAAGTTTTAAACAAATATGGTGTGTCAAGGACAAATCTGTTGCTCAAACTGCTAATGCAAAAGATCAGACTGCTAAGTCAAAATCTGATGCTGTTAGTGCAAAAACTGAAACTGTTAGCACTACAAACACAGCTCAAGCTGCTGGGCATCAAACTGGAGCTGCTAGTGAATCATCTGAGACTGTCAGAAGAAAAGATGATCAAAATAGTTGGATACCTCATATTATCACTAAATACTCTCCAAAGACTCCATCAGTAGATCTCACCAAATATAAGAAGTCAAAAACAGTTTTTAGTTATGTCAATGTACAAGGCCAACCCAAAACCAATTTGGTTTGGGTTTACTCCACTACTAACTAAGCTGTTATTTGTGCAGGGCAACCACAGGTCTCCTCATAGAACAAGATGGCATCTGGACAGTGGATGCTCTAGGCACATGACAGGCAATTCTGAATGCTTGTCAAATTTCAAAGGTTTTGATGGAGGTTTTGTTGCATTTGGAGGCAACTCAAAGGGAGGTAAGGTTACAGGTAAAGGTACTGTTAATGCAGGCAACATGACATTCCATGATGTTCTGTATGTTGAACAGCTTAAGTACAATTTATTGAGTGTCTCTCAAATCTGTGACAAACAAAACATTGTTCTGTTCACAGATTCTGAGTGCATTGTTCTTTCAAAGGATTTCAAAGTTCCTGAAAAACTTGTTTTACTAAGAACACCAAGAAAGGACAATGTTTACTGCCTGGACACAGATCTCTTGACTAAATCAAATACTTTAAGCTGTTTAATATCCAAAGCATCATCAAATGAGTCTGCTCTTTGGCATAGAAGGATGTGTCACATGAACTTCAAGTCCATGAATGCTTTAGTTAAAAAGAATCTGGTAAGAGGATTACCACAAAAGGAGTTCATTTGTGATGATCATTGTGTAGCATGTCTTAAAGGTAAGCAACACAAAACTTCTCATAAGGCCAAAGAAGTAAATTCAATCTCATCTGTTCTTCAGTTGTTACATATGGATCTATTTGGTCCAACATCTGTTTTGAGTTTGAATAAAAGGGCATACTGTTTAGTCATTGTTGATGATTTCACCAGATTTACTTGGGTTTACTTTCTTAGGTCCAAAGATGAAACTGCTGAGCTAGTTAAGTCTTTTGTCCTTAAGATAGAAAACCAATCCAATTCCAAAGTTAAGGTGATAAGATCAGACAATGGAACTGAATTTAAAAATCACATTCTAAACAGTTTTTGTGAGTCCAAAGGCATTGCTAGACAATATAGTGCACCAAGAACACCACAGCAAAATGGTGTAGCTGAAAGAAAGAACAGGACATTAATTGAGGCTGCTAGAACACGCTGATTCAAATCTGCCAATGACTTTCTGGGCAGAAGCTGTTAATACAGCCTGTTATGTAAAAAATAGGGTTCAAGTAGTTCAATCACAAGGGAAAACTCCCTATGAGTTATTCCATAACAGAAGTCCCCTAATAGCTTTCTTCAAGCCCTTTGGATGCCCATGTACTATCCTTCACACTAAGACTCACTTAGGGAAGTTTGAGAGTAAAGCTGAAGAAGGATTCTTTGTAGGATACTCAACTCAAAGCAAAGCCTATAGAGTATACAACAGTGTGTCTAAAACAATTGAAGAAAGTGCCAATGTTGAATTTAATGAAAATACTGCTAATATCAAAGGCACTGGTCCTGATTGGTTGTTTGATTTAGATTCACTAACAACTTCTCTGAGCTTTGTTGAGTATACTGCAGAAGCTGATGCATACAGGGTTGAAGCTGCTAACACAAATTCTCATGCTGCCAATACAATTTCTCATGCTGTTGGCACAAAGTTTCAGACTGCTGCAGATTCAACAAGTTGAGATGATTTCACCACTCTACCACTTCTGTCATGTGATCCTCCAGGGGTCCTGAGCACTCAACATGATGCAAATCCCGACACTGAAGTGCCATTCCCAAGTCCTGACAGCACAGCTCCAACACAAAAGGAAACAGTTCCAGTTTCTAGGCTAGTAGTCCCAACAGCTTCTCAAGCTGTTAGCCTAGAAACTCAAGTTGTTCCAGAAACTGCACCATTCACTGGTTCTGATGGAGATGATACAAACCTTGGAACTTCCTTTCAAACAGAGAGAGAGCCCACACTAAGAGTTCATAAGTATCACCCTCTCCATCAAATACTGGGTGATCCAAGCACTCCTGTTCAAACAAGGAAGATGGTTCACAATGAGACTGCTGCTGCTGAACAAGCAGTTCCTGAATTCAGGCTAGCAGCTTTTGAACATGCCTGTTTCATGTCTCAACTAGAACCCAAAAAGGCATCAGAAGCACTAAAAGATTCATCCTGGATTGAAGCTATGCAGGAAGAGCTTTTACAGTTCAAAATTCAGAATGTATGGACTCTGGTGGATCTTCCTAAAGGTAAGAGAGCAATAGGTACAAGATGGGTGTTCAGAAACAAGAAGGATGAGAGAGGGATAGTCATCAAGAACAAAGCAAGACTAGTAGCACAAGGGTACACTCAAGAAGAAGAAATAGATTATGATGATGTCTTTGCTCCAGTAGCAAGAATTGAAGCCATCAGACTATTTCTAGCATATGCAAGTTTCAAAGGCTTTAAAG
>JAANYP010001386.1:0-11941 GCA_020465985.1 Centrapalus pauciflorus
AACATCCTTCGAGTTTATTGTTTCATCGTCCGAGGTTCATACTGTTCTATTCGAGTTTCATCCCTTAGAAATCGAGAT
The DNA here is from genome assembly GCA_020465985.1 of Centrapalus pauciflorus. Classification (NCBI taxonomy): domain Eukaryota; kingdom Viridiplantae; phylum Streptophyta; class Magnoliopsida; order Asterales; family Asteraceae; genus Centrapalus; species Centrapalus pauciflorus. The sequence goes on from JAANYP010001386.1 coordinate 79, forward strand.
TTGTATCTTCATCATTCGAGTTTTATACTGCATCATCCGAGAAAATCCTTTCTTTATTCGAGTTTCATCAAAGTGTCATTCGAGTTTAGGTCTTCACTTAATCGAGTTTCATTATATCATTATTCGAGTTTATTACTTCTTTCATCGAGATTCATACAACACCATTCGAGTTTATTGATTTTATGATTTGAGATTCATATCACTTCATTCGAGTTTTATATTTAGTTTACTTTTGAGTTTCATACCTTATTTTTAGGCCAGTTGTTACAGTCTCCCCCTGTTGAAGGAATTTCGTCCCGAAATTAGCTCGTGTTCTCCTCGGCTTGGACTTTTGAGAACAGCTGGGGGTACTTCTCTTGGAATTGATCTTCGCGTTCCCAAGTAAACTCAGGACCTCGTTTAGAGTTCCATCGGACCTTTATTATTGGAATTCGACTGTGCTTGAGTTTCTTGACTTCTCGGTCCATTATTTCCACCGGTTGCTCAATGAAATTCAACTTATCGTCTATCTCCAGCTCGTCCATGGGTATCACGAGTGATTCATCTGCCAGACATCTCTTAAGATTGGATACGTGGAAGGTATTATGAACGTTACTAAGCTCCGGGGGTAGATCAAGTCTGTAAGCTACCGGGCCAATTCCTCTGGTGATTTTGAATGGTCCGATATAACGAGGATTGAGTTTTCCTCGTTTTCCAAAACGGATTACGCCTTTCCAAGGCGAGACTTTCAGCATCACTTGATCTCTTTCTTGGAATTCCAAATCCTTCCGTCGGATGTCTGCATAACTCTTCTATCGATCCCGCGCAATCTTCAATCGGTTCCGAATCTGGGCTATCTTCTCTGTAGTTTCCTGGATGATCTCAGGTCCAGTAATCTGACTATCCCCTACTTCAGCCCAACAAAGAGGTGATCGACACTTTCGTCCATAGAGTGCTTCGAATGGGGCGGTCTTAATGCTCGAGTGGTAACTGTTGTTATAAGAAAACTCGACTAATGGCAGGTGTCTGTCCCAACTTTTTCCAAAGTCGATGACACATGCCCTTAGCATATCTTCCAATGTTTGAATCGTTCTTTCACTCTGACCGTGCGTTTGCGGGTGATAGGCTGTACTCATATCCAGACGCGTTCCTAGTGCTCATTGCAATGATTGCCAGAACCTTGACGTAAATCGGCTGTCTCTGTCTGATATAATGGATACTGGTACCCCATGCCTTGAGACGACCTCCTTAAGATTGGTTCGTGTTAACTTATCCATCTTGTCAGTCTCCTTGATTGGCAGGAAGTGTGCGGTCTTGGTCAGCCGATCCACGATCACCCAGATGGTGTCATAACCTCCAGAAGTCTTTGGCAACTTAGTGATAAAATCCATGGTGATATTTTCCCACTTCCATTGGGGTATCTCTGGCTGGACTAGCAATCCTGACGGCCTTTGATGCTCAGCCTTAACTTTTAAACATGTTAAGCACTTGCTGACATAAGTAGCAATGTCAGCCTTCATGTTTGGCCACTAGTATGATCCCTTCAAATCGTGATACATCTTGTCCGACCCTGGATGAATAGCATATCTTGTTTTGTGCCCTTCATCCATGACCAGTTTCCTTACGCCTCCAAACTTCGGTAACCAAATTCTGCCCATGAAGTATCGGCATCCATCTGACTTAATTTCAAACTGCTTATCCATGCCTCTCAATGCTTCATTCAGCAGATTATCCTCCTTGACTGCCTCTTCTTGTGCCTCTCGGACTTGAGAGTTTAGGTTTGACTGTATAGTCATTACCAAAGCTCGGACTCTCAATGGCTTAACCCGTTCCTTTCGGCTTAGGGCGTCAGCTACGACATTTGCTTTTCCTGGATGGTAGCGAATCTCGCAGTCATAGTCGCTAAGAAGTTCCACCTAACGTCGTTCCCTCATATTTAACTCTTTCTGATTCAGAATACGCTGGAGGCTTTTATGGTCCGTGAACACCGTGCACTAGGTTCCATACAAATAGTGCCTCCATATTTTGAGAGCAAACACCACTGCTCCCAGTTCCAGGTCATGAGTCGTATAGTTTATCTCGTGAATCTTGAGCTGTCGTGGTGCATAGGCGATGACCTTGTCCCTTTGCATGAGCACACAACCTAGTCCGTTGTGCGAGGCATCACAGTAGACTACAAAATTTTCAGTCCCTTAGGGTAGGGACAGAATTGGTGCACTACACAACCTCTGCTTAAGCAGCTGAAACGCCTTTTCCTGCTCTTCACCCCAGACGTATTTCACATCCTTACGGGTCAACTCCGTTAAGGAACCTGCTATCTTCGAGAAGTTCTCAATGAATCGCCTATAATAACCGGCAAGTCCTAGGAATTGGCGGACTTCTGTGGGGGTTCTTGGGATTGCCCAGTTCTTTATGGCCTCGATCTTTGATGGGTCAACCTGAATTCCCTGACTGTTGATCACATGCCCAAGGAATTTTACTTCTCGCAACCAAAATTCACATTTTGAAAATTTGGCGTATAGCTGCTCTTTCTCTAACAACTCCAAGATCAATTTGAGGTGTTGTTCATGCTCTTCTTTACTTCTGGAATAGATTAGGATATCGTCTATGAACACTATTACAAATTTATCCAGATATGGTTTACACACCGATTCATGAGGTCCATAAATACGGCTGGTGCGTTGGTTAAACCGAATGGCATCACCTGGAATTCGTAATGTCCATAACGAGTTCTGAATGCCGTCTTGGGGATATCTTCTTCCCGAACTTTTACTTGATGATAACCGGAGCGCAGATCAATCTTTGAGTAGAAGCTAGATCCCTGTAGCTGGTCGAACAGGTCATCAATCCTAGGGAGAGGGTAGCGGTTCTTTACCGTTAACTTGTTAGCTCTCGGTAGTCTATGCACATTCGGAAGGATCCGTCTTTCTTTTTAACGAACAAAACCGGAGCTCCCCAAGGTGAGGAACTTGGTCGAATGAATCCTTTATCCATCAATTCTTGCAATTGACTAGATAGTTCTTGCATCTCAGAAGGTGCGAGCCTATATGGGGCTCTTGCGACCGGTGCAGCTCCTGGCACTAAGTCGATTTGAAATTCTACTTGCCTAGCTGGAGGAAGCCCAGGCAAGTCTTCCGGGAATACTTTCGGGTAGTCACGTACTACTGGAATATCTTCAAGTCGTTTTTCCTTCGACTCTTTTTCTACGATCTGGACTAACACTGCATGACAACCCTTCTTAAGACATTTTAATGTTCTTAGGCCGGATATGACATTCAATTGTCGGTTCTTCTTTTCCCCTTGGACCGTGAGGACTTTCTTCTTACTGAGTGGTATTCGCACCACTTTCTTACCACACAAAATCTCAGCCTGGTTATGTGACAACCAGTCCATACCAATCACCACATCAAAACTTTCGAGTTCTATAGGCATTAAGTCTATCTTAAAGGAGTGATCTGCTAGCTTTAGTGTGCATTCCTTAATGATACTACTTGCCTTTATTATTTTGCCATCCGCCAGTTCTACTGTATATGAGTTGTCTAAGGGAAGAGTAGTAACATTCAACTGCTGGCTAAACTTATCAGATATAAAGCTCCTATCAGCCCCAGTATCAAAGAGTACGTAAGCGTAAATATCGTTTAGGAGAAACGTACCTGATACCACGTGGGGGTCCTGACGAGCGTCTCCCGCTCCCAACACAAATACTCTCTCTTGAGCTCCTCCTTCGTTCCTCAATTTCGGACACTCACTCTTGACGTGTCCCGTTGCGCCACATTCGAAACAGCCCCTCGGGTTGCTACCACTGACACCCGGGGCTCCGGATCTACAATCTTTGGCCATATGGCCCAAACGTTTGCATTTTCCGCATTGGGTTGGACAGGGGCCAGGGTTGTGGTGGAAGGTGCATTTGGTGCAAAAAGGCTTGGTACCGGTATAGCCTCTCCTTGACTCAACTCCTGCTACATAGGCTTTAACAGTCTCGGGCTTCTTGGACTCTGAACCCGTGTTCTTTCCGGTCTTTTCTTCCCACTTTCTCTTGTGTTCCCCGACTTTGGCTTCGTTCCTCCGGGATACTTGGTCCATAAGATTGTTGGCCATTCTGATGGCGTCCTGTATGGTGGATGGGTTGGAGGCTATAACGTTTCCTTGTATTTGAGGAGCGAGTCCCCAAATATAGCGTTCAATCTTCTTGTATTCCGGAGTTACCATTTGCGGACATAGGATACTTAGTTCATGGAATCGGTTGGTATATCCTGCAATGTCCGTTCCTTTCATTGATAGATTCCAGAACTCCGATTCCATTTTCTGGAGTTCGTTTCTCGGACAATACACGTCCGTCATCATCTGTTTCAACGTGGACCACGTGAGCTGGTAGGCTTCGTCAATACCTACAGACTGGACGTAGGAATTCCACCATGTGACAGCGCTATCTTGCAAGGTGTGAGTAGCAAATTTCACCTTGTCTCCTTCAGCGCACCCGCTGACACGATATACGGATTCTAACTTTTCAAACCAACGGATCAAACCGACTGCTCCTTTGGTTCCATTGAAATATCGGGGTTTGCAACTTAAAAACCCTTTAATCCCACAACCTTTCGTGTGAGTTTCAGTTCCTCCCGTGGTGCGACTGGCACCACCATCCCCATTGGCTGTGCTATTCCGGTTTGCCTCGTAGGTAGCTATGGCAGCAGCCACCCTTTGTGCAACAAGCTCTTCAATGTCAGCGGCATTCATTGCTCGTTTTGGCGGCATTATCTTGAAGTTTAAAGAGAATCATAGTGTAAGAAGTTGAATCTTAAAGATGCAGCATAATACTATAATCATCAAGCACAATCTCATAAATATCTTGGGAATTTTCATTAATCATTCGAAATTTTTTTTTTCTTACATTGGGGGCGGGTTATTACCCGAAAATTTTATCCTACGCTATTACACGATATTTTTCCTACCAATACAAAGGAAATGGAAAAGTACTAGGTGTGGGAGTGATCAGGGGTCTCTCCCTTTTCCATTGAGTGGAGGCGCTGCGTCAGCTCTTCGATCCGGGCTTGGCTCTCGGCTAGTTGCTGCCGGAGCTCATTCAGTCCGTCCTGTTGTATAGCAAGGGCGTGCTGGTTGGCCCAATATATGTTGGAGTTTTGCAACTCCTCCCGCTCTAAACGAGCGGTCATCTCCCCGATATCCAGGTTAAGTGACCGAATCTGGTGGTCATGCCTGGTAGACCTTGCGATCAAAAGTGGTATGGTCTGATCGGCAGGCTCTTGGGTGAGCGATGAGACAGGTGCGGAGGATGGTCCTCCTATCTCGAAGTTTGGAGGAACTCCCTCCATCTGCCTCCATTCGCGGAGGGTCTCCGGTATCCAGGTCCATCGCCGGGCGTCTACCCGTCGGTGTGGTGTCGGGGGATTGGGCTGGGGAGTCGGGGCAGGAATAGACTCCCTTCTTGGTATGTTTACCCGTTTCCGGGGTGTGTACAACATCTTTGGGCCGTTAGGATAAGGCCTATACGGCTTATATGATGGTTCGACCGGGTGATATGGGACGCGAGCGGGGACCGTCGGTGGTGAGGGATCCTCTTCCTCCATCGGCTCTTCTTCGGATTCCTCCATCGGATCTTCCGAGGGGTCCTCCTCCTCCGAGGTTTCTTCATCTGGAAAGACTTCCGTGGCCGTGGGACTTGCGGGAGTGTATTCCTCCTCTGAGTCAGATAGAATGATAATTTCTGGATGGTTCATGGTTTCTGCTAACAAGGTTCATTTGTACTCTTTTAGTTAGTTACAAAAACATTCTTAAAATCAGAAATTTTTATGTGCAGTTATAGTCTAGGGTACTAATCCAACCTAGTTCACTATAACTATGGCTCTGATACCAATCTGTCACACCCTGCCACCTTGGTTGGCAGCGAATCGTGACGAGTGCGGAAGCGTAGCCATAATTATAACGAACGACCACTATATGGACGTTTTCGAAATATTACATCATTAAAATTTAAAAATGTAATAATGTTTTACAAAATGATAGGAAATGAAGTTCGCGTAATACAGAGATTCTAATACATAATTAATGCGTCCAAAAATAATGCAGTCAAATCTCCGTTAGTTTCGAAATATGCATGTGACTCCATGAAATGCGGAAGCTTGAAAAGTTGGTGTATCCGAAGGCACACTTGCCTTAATTACCTGAAAATACATGCTAAAATACGTCAACAAAATTTGTTGGTGAGTTCATAGGTTTACACGAAAAGACCAGTTGTATGGACATTATCAGATGCGTTTGAATTTATAAAATCATAAATTCCATGAGACGTATTACATAAACCATCATGTCACCGAAGCTTAATTAGAATGAGTTTGCCCCGAGCAGTATTCCCATACGTAATACCGTGAGTTGAATATATATGCACCCGCCGTTAGCTAAACCACTAACCCGAGTGGGGGACATGACTCCCAATAGATCTATCCACAATATATTCGCGCTTGCAAACAGATGCAACTAACGATTTCATGATATAAGGGCGGAAATCACATATGTAATACATAATAGAATCGAGAAGTTTTTGTGTCCATATAAAAACGAAGCATGTATTTCATCCCAAAACATAATAATGTGAAAAATGGGACTATGAAGACTCACCTTGTTGATTTTTGATGATGTTTTTGGATCTGAGTTGAACACTTGTTTGAATGGTTGAGACTCGTCCTAATATTTTTACGAGTTCGGGTCAATATCATCATAATACGTGTTTGAATATTTTATGTACTTGGGGGTGATGTATAAATAATTTCGTAGGATTTTATATGTTGATACTGATTTGCAGTTATGTTCAAGTAATTTATTTAAAAAAAAATATAATTTGTTGTATTAATTCCGATTTACAAAAATGATTTTAAGTAGTTTATTTCCAAGGACATTTTGATGCATGCATGCATACGTATGTACATATGTATTTATATATATACGAAAATGCATATATATATATATATATATATATATATATATATATATATATATATATATATATATATATATATATATATATATATATATATATATATATATATATATATATATATATATATATATATACGAGCATGTGCATCATTATGAAAGGGTATTCATATATTTTGCATGGAAAATTTCACGAGTATTATGAGAAACCGAATTGTAAATGAAAAATATTATATTTTTAGTAAATATATTTAATTTTTCATGTTTTATAAATTTTTAAGGTGGAAAAATAAAGTATATAAGAAAAACTTACAAAAGTGGAAGAACACTTGAAATCAATATGGTTGGCCGATTTTTCTTTCTTTGAGAGAATATGTATGTTGGTGTGTTTTTGTGAAATGGGTTTTGTCTTCTATTTATAGAAGAAAAAAAAAGGGTTATTAAAAATAATGATAAACTAATTAATATTTAGTGAAATGATGAAAAGAAAAGGTGTTTTCGGTTGAGTGTTGGACAAAAAGGTGTGGCCGATTTCATAATTGTTTGTTGCATGTTGTTTATTAATATAATAATACAAAAGTACAAGCTAGTTGTCCTTTAAAGGACAACTTACTTTTTAGAGTGATAAGTAGTATGGCTTTTCAATTTTTTTATTAATAAAAGTACAAAAAGCATGCACGAAAAAGGTGGTAGTAATAAATACTGATATATATATATATATATATATATATATACATACTTAGAAAATTTTTCTGGAATGTTAAACTCGATTCAAGTGTGAATCGAGTTTTATGTAGTTTAGTTCGAGTTTGGTTCAGTTTTGATCGAGTTTTCAGGCTTCATCATTCGAGTTTTCTTGCTTCATCATTCGAGTTTCCTTGCTTCATCAATCGAGATTTTTGCTTAACTATTCGAGTTTTGGGTAGTTTTATTCGAGTTTATTACATCAACATTCGAGTTTATCACTTACTTAATCGAGTTTCATACAACATTATTCGAGTTTACACTTACACGATTCGAGTTTCATGCAACATCCTTCGAGTTTATTGTTTCATCGTCCGAGGTTCATACTGTTCTATTCGAGTTTCATCCCTTAGAATTCGAGATTTGTATCTTCATCATTCGAGTTTTATACTGCATCATCCGAGAAAATTGTTTCTTTATTCGAGTTTCATCAAAGTGTTATTCGAGTTTAGATCTTTACTTAACCGAGTTTCATTATATCATTATTCGAGTTTATTACTTCTTTCATCGAGATTCATACAACACCATTCGAGTTTATTGATTTTATGATTCGAGATTCTATCACTTCATTCGAGTTTTATATTTAGTTTACTTTTGAGTTTCATACCTTATTTTTAGGCCAGTTGTTACACATGTAGAATAGCCGCCCGGATTTACAGATCCAAAATATCCAGACAGAGTATATCGATTAGATAAGGCTCTGTATGGACTACATCAAGCACCAAGGGCGTGGTACGAAACTTTATCCAACCATCTGTTAGAGAACGGGTTTGAAAGGGGTAGGATAGATAGTACGTTGTTCGTTAAACGAAAGGGAGAACACTTCATCTTGGTACAAGTGTACGTCGATGATATCATCTTTGGATCATCAGAAGAACAAATGTGCAAGGATTTTGAAAAGGTGATGAAGTCGAAATTCGAGATGAGTGCAATGGGCGAGTTAAATTTCTTTTTAGGGTTGCAAGTTGACCAGAAGAAGGAAGGAATGTTTATCCATCAGACGAAGTATGTCTACGACATATTAGAACGCTTCAGGATGGAAGGGACGAAACTGACTGCTCATTTCAGCACGCCGATTCAAGTGAATCACAATCTCGGACCGGGTACTGAAAGTGATACCGATGTGGATCCGACGTTATATCGGGCCATGATTGGATCACTTATGTATTTAACTGCTTCAAGACCTGACATCATGTTTGCTGTGTGTATTTGTGCTAGGTTTTAAGCTAATCCGAAGGAAATGCACATGAAAGCTGTGAAGAGGATTCTACGATACCTCAAGTTGAAACCGAAGCTGGGACTTTGGTATCACGCGGAGGGAGATCTAGAGTTGGAGGCGTTCACGGATTCTGACTACGGAGGATGCAGCTTGATGCGCAAGTCAACAACTGGAGGTTGTCAATTCCTAGGAGGGAGAGTGGTTTCCTGGCAATGCAAGAAACAGACGTCGGTAGCCGTGTCAACGTGCGAGGCCGAGTATGTTGCTGCTGGTAGTTGCTGGTCACAAGTTCTGTGGATACAACAACAATTGCGGGATTACGGTTTGGCTTACACTCAAACTCCCATTAGGATAGATTACCAATCTACAATTGCTATAACAAATAATCCAGTTAAACACAGTAAAACAAAGCACATAGACATAAGGCATCATTTTATTCGTGATTGTGCTGAAAACAACTTAATCAAATTGGTAAAAGTGGCAACGAACGATAATAATGCTGATTTATTTACCAAAGCTTTTGATAAGTCACGATTTGAATATTTGATTCAACTAAATGGAATGCGCAACCCAGAGTAAATTGACCTTAGTAGAAGTTTTATTTTCTTTTATAGTTGTAGTCTTTCTTTCTTTTTATAGTAAGCGTGCTAAATTAGGATAGTTTCTATTTTTAGTAAGTTAGTAGGTTATCTTATTTTATTGCTATTTCTTAATGAAAAACAAAAGAAAAAAAGAGAAAACCATAAAAATTCAAAAAAAGAGAATATCAGAAAAAGAGTTAAGTTAAGTCTTAGATGCATAGGTTCAAAGTGACGAAAATTAGCACAGTCGTTACAAACTCTAAGTGTTTAGGCTTTCACACATAATGCACCTAAAATTCTAAGTGTTATACTTTATTTTAGTTTGATGTGTTGGTAGGCATAATACATATAGGGAGTCCCAAGACTGATAAAATATTCAAGAAAAAGTCAAACGTGTCACTAACTTAGATGTATGACCAATCGGTCTTAATTTTTATGTACAGGACATACAAACTTTGAGTCTAAATGAGGTATGCAAACATTCTGGGGATGTATAGCAACATCAAATACATCTTAAAATGGAAAGCATAGTAAAATCATATGGAACTGAGAGTCAAAAACATGTAACTCTGTTGTACGTAAGTACAGACCTGTTGCCTCTGTTTTGATTCGGGTTAGCAAGATAAGTCGCTTTGTTGTACGTCGGTACAGACCTGTCACCGCTGTCTTGCTAGCTTTAGAAATAAACCTTAAGTCAAACTAAGACACTTTGTTGTATGTAAATACAGACCTGTGTCCGATGTTTGTCTTTTAAAGAAAGTTTGCAAATACCAAAAAGTTAGAATCATTGTCTGTATGCCTTGATCATAAAAGTATGTCTATGTCTGAGTCACGTAAAATAATTTCATGATAAATAAAAATGCCAAGGGATATTCCAAAATGTAGCATTTTTAAAGGGGTAAATACCAACAATCGGCTAAACGGGTATGTCACGTCAAACAATCAAAGGAATCAAAAATTCCTAAGTGTGAAAGTTTAATTACTGAAAGGGAGTATCTGACACCGCTATCTGATTGAATCTTTCTTTGACTTTGCTCATCAAAAATAATTTGTTAAGTGTTTAGCATAGGTTGTAAATTTTAATAAATGTAGTTTAAGTCTAAGTTAAATTTTTGTTCAAAATTAAAAAAAAAAAAAAATTATTCTTCCATTTACTTATTTTTACTGTATTTTATTTTATTTTATTTTAATTTTAATTTAATTTAATTTATTTTTAATTTACTTAGGAAAAAGGTCAAAAATTACTGAGAGTGCATTCATAGTTGAATAAAATAAACATTGCATGAAAATCTTGTGCTTAGGGTAAAAGATTTGGCATAGTTTATTCCGTTACACAATAGGTTGAAAAAGTTGAATTTATTTCAAAATTTTTGAAATTTTCAAAGTTTCACGGGTGAATTCGAGTTTAAGTTAAACTCGAAAATAGAAGAGCTCGAATCTGTCAGTAGATTCGAATCTGTCACTAAACTCGAAAGTTGGTGGTATAAATAGGTTAACAGTAATGGTCATTAATTCATCTGTTTTCGAATTTGTTCCCTCGAGTTTGTCTGGCGATTTCGAATCTATTTCATCGAGTTTGTCGCTTTCAAGAAAACAACTATTTGTCGAGTTTCTGTCCGTGTGGGTTCGACACTACTCATAGATCTAGGTATTATCAAGTGTTTTGTACAAGATCTAAGTAGTTTTATACACCATTTAAGCCAAAATCACTGAAGTTGAAGTTTTATTGGTAGAAAGTTTGTTTTTCAAAATTACAAACTTTGAATCGGTAAAAACTCAAATTACCTACTAATATCATTGATTAGAACCTAGAAGGACTAATAGATGTGACTTTTTGAGTCCAAAATGGTTAAAATCATGGATTTTAGTGATGGTTGTGGCCGACTCCTTCGAGTCTGTTCATGACTTAATTCGAGTTTGTCAGTAAACTCGAATTGGTCATTAGACTCGAATGGTACATTAAACTCGAAAATATGTTACTTCGAATCTGTTTGTTCGAGTTTGTCTATATATTTGAATTATTTAAGTTAAATTTTAACTTAAACTTGTAGAAATTCATATGTGTTGGATTTTGTACTTAAACAAGTTCAAAATAAAACAAATTTGAATTTAAACAAGTTTATTCATTTTTAATAATTCTAATATTTTATCTATTGTGCAGACATGGCGAATAGAGTGTTTGTTCCTAAGCATAATATTGTCATTCCCCCTGACCATAATATCCCTGAAGCACAGGCTTTCCGCCAGATGGTGGATTTCCTGGTGGAGTCCAGAATTGCATATGCACTTTCTCATAATATCCAAATCGTTATTCCATACGTGCGACAATTTTATGAACATTTGCAAGTCGATTGCATTGTCACTCCGACAGTTCTAAGGACAAGGATAGTTG
>JAANYP010001387.1:0-105903 GCA_020465985.1 Centrapalus pauciflorus
AACTCATTAATCAGTTGTCAAATTATATCAAATATAAATTTAAAATCATGTATACAAAGTCCAGAACAAAAATTTTTAAAAAAGGTCTAGATTATAAAATCTAAGAAAATTTTATGTGAACTAAAAAGTATTCGATACTTTAAAATTACAATAAACTATAAAAATATAATATTTCTAATTACATTCGATTTTTAGAATCTCAAATTCTGTTGTTAGCGTTGTAGACGAGATTATTAGCTTATTACGTTACAATAACGCAAATAATTGGTTTAAAGTGTTTGGATTGCATACCTTAATAAGTAAATATTTGCGTTTAAAGTTATTCCTACCACATTTTTTTTCATAATTTAAAAAGTGTAGCTTATTTGCTTAAAGTGATTATTTGGCCATTTTACAAGTTTAAACGCAAATCCAAACACTTTAAAACTGATTATTTGATAATTACGATAGCAAACAGCAGAAGCTAAACCAAACACTACATTTCTGGCAGCACTTTTTGTTACTGCTATTATCTGATTATTAGTTTCCAAAACGCTACAGCACTTTTTCAAATGCAAATCCAAACACTCTCTAAAACTAATTATTTTAGCAATATTCAAAATCATAGTATATGAAATATCACATGGATACCATTTTAACCATCCAACTTTTAGATTTTTTTTCGATTTAGCGACTAAACTTTTTTTGTTGTGATTTAGCCACTAATGTAATTTTTGTATACGCATTTGGCCATTAAACTTTTTTTTATTGATTTAACTACTAAGAATTGTTCCGATTTGACAACTAAACTATCATAATTTGCACCGATTTAACTATTGATTTAATTCATTTTTCCCAAAGTAAAATAGTAAACTAAAATCGGGACAAAAAAAAATTTAGTGGTTAAATAAGACAAATTAAAAAGTTGGATGATCAAAATGGATCTTAACTTAGAATTTATCAAAATGAACTATATACTATTAACATATTAAGTTAAATCAATTTTTATGCAAACATCGGGCATAATTTTACTTCATGTTTTTTAAAATAAATTAATAAACTATAAGATATGAAAGATAGGATCAATGATCAAATAAATTTAAGAATAAGTTAATAATTAAAATAATTAAAAGACTTGTAATTAATTAAAAATAATAACATTTCATTACAAATAAAAAAAATTCAATTACATGTCATTAGCTGTAATAAATATGCATATTTACTAATATAATAACCGTTTCAAAAAGTTAAAGTTTAGAAAAAAAAAATAACCTCACTATAAACTTAAAAGATAAATATAATTTGTTTAAGTGTTAAGTATCATTTTAACTATTAAACTTTTAAATTTGTCTCATTTAACCACTAAACCATTTTTTGTCCTTATTTAGCCACTACACTTTAGTTTAGTGTCCTGTTTTGGAAAAAAATGAATAAAAGTAATGGCTAAATCGGTACAAAATATGATAGTTTAGTGGCTAAATCGGGACAATTTTCAGTAGTTAAATCGGTAAAAAAAACTTTAGTGACTAAATATATATACAAAATATAGTTCAGTGGCTAAATCGGGACAAAAAATAGTTTAATGACTAAATCAAAAAAAATCTGAAAGTTGGATGTTCAAAATGACACTTAACCCTTTTTTTTAATTAACATTAATTCTTTAAGTAGTTATTATTGTTAGTATTTGTTAATCTAACTAAATCACATTCAGGCCATTTATTTGGTAGGTAACATCGATGAAGCTACGTCGAAGACTATCAACCCAAAGTTTACGGCTGACTAATATGGCTCATCATCATTTAGTTATTGCATTTATATTTCTCATTGATGGGCATATGTATAGAACTAATTTTGAGGTTGGGCACAGTATTAAAGATCTTTTAGATGCACATATACCTCCGGGAGGGCGATTGAGACGTGGGCATAAGTGCCTCTCAGCAAACCATCATCCATTAATACAACACCAACGTTAGTTGATTCCAAAGTATTAGCAATGCCTATTGAACCCTCTTTAAATTAAATCCACGAGAAGCGACTGGATGTATTGTATGCGCCAATTGTCATCTAGCTAATAAAGGTATAAAAATTATGATGATAAAATTTTATTATAACCAAATATAAAGTACATATGTTATTTTTAACTAAAACAAAAAAGACTAAAAAATTGTAAAATATATAGAAAGTAAAAGAATATTACTATTAATTAAAAACTACAACAACTAAAAAGTGATAATAAATAAAAATTATTATAAACCATATATGCTAACAAATAAAAAATATATATTCTATTGCTTTAATATCGTATTTTGTTTCAAAATAACTTAATATAATAATCAATATAAATATAACTTAAATTTAATCTAACAATTTGTAAAAACAATTAACTACGTTTACACAATATAATAATAAACGACAAGTTAGCAAACCCCATATGTAAATAGTGTTTTCCTAAAGTTTCTTTCAGAACATACTCATATAATTCATAATATTTAATTATTCACTCTTGAAAATGTTAGCAAAACTCATTTATAACTTTTGTTTCGTACTAAATTGAAAAGGCTCATCTTAGCAGTATCCATTTAAGAATAAATAACAAATATGATAATCTGACGAGTCCTAAAAAATATCATGAAACAGGACAGCATTAAACTTATGTTTTTTAATCCATATCTATCTATACTATTAAAAGAGTAACTATACTCATTTCTGGTGAAGCCACGTGTCGTCACCATGAATCGACACGTGGCATTTATAGATTTTAAAAATAATAAAGAAATTTAAATCAAATCTATCCAAATCTAATATAATCCACTTTTAAATTCAAATCAAGTCAAACAAAATCTAATACTCTACTAACTTATTAATTAAATTTATCCAAATCTAATATAATCTACTTTTAAATTCAAATCAAATCAAATCAAACAAAATCTAATAATCAACTAACTTATTAATTATAAGATAATATAATAAAAGTTTAAAAGAATATTTAACAAAAAAATACTCTTCATATATATTTAGAAATATACAAAATTAATAGGTCATAATAAATAATAATATCATCTTATATACTTTTGTTTAAAAAATAATATTTATATTTTTATCTTTTTATTTGTTGTATTTTATATATATTAAAAATATCCGCGTAATACGCAGGTAATAAACTAGTATATAATAAAGGAGAACACAAATTGACACTTGTAATCACCACATTTCATTTAAAAAGATAAATACATATTAGGAGAACACAAATTGACACTTGTAATCACCACATTTCATTTAAAAAGATAAATACATATTATTGTTTTTAAAACAAAAAAAATATAAATACAATTCATTATTTGAAAGATAAATACATTTTATTATTTGAAGAATAAAATAAAATAAAAAGAAAATACAAATACAAATATTTATTTTTAATGTGTAAACATTAATAAATAATTACTCTATCCACTATTTGATATATTATATATATATATATATATATATATATAAAATAAATAAGATTGCATTTGAAAAGAAAAAATTATTATTAATAAAGAAACATAAATCATAAAGTAAACAATATTATGTATTTTAAATTTAAACATACGATAATACTAATAAAATCTAGGGTTAAGTGTTATTTTGACCATCCAACTTTTAGATTTTTTTCGATTTAGACATTAAACTATATTTTGTCCTGATTTAGCCACTAAACTATTTTTTGTATACATATTTAGCCACTAAACTTTGTTTTTGAAAATTGTCCCGATTTGGCCACCTAAACTATCATATTTTGTATCGATTTAGCCATTAGTTTTATTCATTTTTCCTAAAATAGAACATTAAACAAAGTTTACTGGTTAAATCAGGACAAAAAATAGTTTAGTGGCTAAATGAGACAACTTTTAATTAATTTGTTAGCAAAGTTACAATTTTACCCTGCAAGTACTTATAAACTACAACTTTTAATTAATATCAGTGTTTTTTTTATATCATTTAATACTAAAAGCTACAGCTACGTCTACATCTACTTTTACCAAACATATCTATCTATACTATTAAAAGAGTAACTAAATGTCACATGACATCCTCTCATTTAACTTGCCACATGTCGCTCTCTCCTTTTGCCACGTCATTTACTGATTTTATTTTTAAATTTTAAAGCAAATCAAATCTAAGTAAATCTAATATGGATTAATTTAATAACTAACTAACTAAAATTAAGCAAACTTTATTATTCATATAATTATTATATTATACATATATATATATATATATATATATATATATATATATATATATATATATATATATATATATATATATATATATATATATATATATAAATTTCTAAAGTTAACACATGTATACATGGGTAATAACCTAGTTTATAAAAAATAAAAAACCACAGCTTCCAAAAGCTACAGCTCACAGCTTCAGCTTGAAGCTACAGCTAGTTGTACCAAACATAACCGTAATATAGACGACCATATCTATACATTTTCATATGAATTAATACGATTCACTTCTATTTCGTTATTTTAATTTATACGTACCTATTTATTATGGCAGTATATTTACAGATAAATTATAAATATACAGATATAGTCATCTATATTACATAAATTTTATTACCCTACACATAATTTATTGTCATTTAATGTTAGTCATCGACTTTAAAAACTTCACGTGTGGTTGATTTTAATTTAAAACCAAAGACCAAAAATAGTCGGTAACCTTACGAATATGTATATTTCACATCTTGACATACGTCGTTCCACATTGTTTAACGTGTGGTGTGAGAAATAAAGACTTATACAACTCGTAATCCACATGTATCGTTTTACCATTCCAACGTCAAAAAAATCTATAAATACTGTTAAAAAGGTAAGTTTGTCACTTGTTATATTCTCTTTTAATTGGTCACTTGTCATTTTCTTAATTTATCATGTGATTTACTACAATATAATTTAATTTTAAATCAAATCAAATTCACTCTATTAAAATCTAAGTTAATTTTTTTGATAATAATTTAACCAAAATTATATAAACTATAATTTATTATGATTATTATAATTAGATCCGTTGTTTAACAATATTAGTAAATAGTAATATACAACTACATATCCTAAACACGTCTAAATTAACGAGTTCTAATCTCATTGTTAGATCCATCTTGAGCTAATCTTAATGATAGAAAATTAAGGTCTTTTTAATAATACAAGATATTATTTTTAAAGGGTTTTGATCATTTATTGGTATGGAAATTAAAAAAGATACACATATGAGCATAATATATAAAGTATTGGACTGAAAAAAATGTCTATTTACGGCTTAATGTCCTGGACAGAAGGCCGGTCCTCCAACCTACCCTAAACACGTCTGAACGAGTTGAGATCTCATTATCAGATCCATCTTGAACTGATTTTATACAACTCGTAATCCACATCGTTTTACAATTCTAACGTCAAAAAAATCTATGAATACTGTTAAAAAAGTAAAAGCTTGTCACTTGTTATATTCTCTTTTAATTGGTAACTTGTCATTTTCTTAATTTGTCATGTGATTTACTACAATATAATTTAAATTAAATCTAAATCAAATCAAATCAAATTCACTCTATTAAAATCTAAGTTAATTTTTTAATAATAATTTAAGCAAAATTATATAAACTATAATTTATTATGATTATTATAATTAGACCCGTTGTTTAACAATATTAGTAAATAGTAATATATAACTATATATATCCTAAACACGTCTAAACGAGTTCTAATCTCATTGTTCGATCCATCTTGAGCTAATCTTAATGATAGAAATTTAATGTCTTCTTAATAATACAAGATACTATTTTTAAAGGGTTTTGGTCATTTATTGGTCTGGAAATTAAAAAAGATACACATATGAGCAAAATATATAAAGTATTGGACTGAAAAAAAATGTCTATTTACGGTCTAATGTCCTGGACAGAAGGCCGGTCCTGCAACCTACCCTAAACACGTCTGAACGAGTTGAGATCTCATTATCAGATCCATCTTGAACTGATTTTATACAACTCGTAATCCACATCGTTTTACAATTCTAACGTCAAAAAAATCTATGAATACTGTTAAAAAAGTAAAAGCTTGTCACTTGTTATATTCTCTTTTAATTGGTAACTTGTCATTTTCTTAATTTGTCATGTGATTTACTACAATATAATTTAAATTAAATCTAAATCAAATCAAATCAAATTCACTCTATTAAAATCTAAGTTAATTTTTTAATAATAATTTAAGCAAAATTATATAAACTATAATTTATTATGATTATTATAATTAGACCCGTTGTTTAACAATATTAGTAAATAGTAATATATAACTATATATATCCTAAACACGTCTAAACGAGTTCTAATCTCATTGTTCGATCCATCTTGAGCTAATCTTAATGATAGAAATTTAATGTCTTCTTAATAATACAAGATACTATTTTTAAAGGGTTTTGGTCATTTATTGGTCTGGAAATTAAAAAAGATACACATATGAGCAAAATATATAAAGTATTGGACTGAAAAAAAATGTCTATTTACGGTCTAATGTCCTGGACAGAAGGCCGGTCCTGCAACCTACCCTAAACACGTATGAACGAGTTGAGATCTCATTATCAGATACATCTTGAACTGATCTTAATGATTTTAGTGATAATAGTTTCAAAACACGTTTGATTTTTATATACATTAGTAGAAAAACAACCAATTTAATTAAGCAATAAAAGACAATTTAATTGAAGGGAGAAAAAAAAAACCAAAAAGAGGCCCCAACAACTATTCAAAAGAAACATCCTTTTCATTTGACCAACTTTTCATCAATGGATTCAATGTAAACCTTATGAATCATGATATACGTGCAATTGAAATAACTTTTGTTATTTTAGTCCGAATGTTCCCATTGGTATGTAGTTTACTTCCTTACAAATCAATGTTTTTATGTCTATTAAAATCATATATTATTACGAAAATTAAGTTATCGATAACTCGTCAACATTTGCTAACATGGGAACGAAGGAAAATAACAGAAAGATAGATACAAAAGCGTCGGTCTCTTCGAGATGAAGAACTAGTGCGAGAACACCAACGAGAGATGAAACAGAAATAAAGAAAATTATATATCATCTAGAACACTAAAGAGAACGTATATTCAAAAGATATCAGTAATATATGAAAACTTCGTTTCTAGAATGGTATTAAAGAGAATGTCCAAAAGATATCAATAATGAGAAGGTAATTTCATGATACTTATTAGTGATAGTAACATATTTTTATTTTTAATGTTACTGGTAATAGTGTTATCAATTTATTTTATTGTCAATATAGCAATATATTTTCTATTTTTGACCAATAATAACAATATTTTCTTTTAAGATGATAAAAAAAGAGATAGAAGCTGATTCGTTAACATATGAATCTTTATTCATACTTTTTGTCGGTAACCAAGAGCTTGCAATTGAAGAAACATTTATAAATTTTTACCAATAATATCAACCTTTTGTCAATAATGATTACAAATAAAAGTACATTGATAACTTTATGGTATTATTAGTTATGTCATAACTCTTGTACTATTGTCATGTCAAAACATCAATACATAATATAATTAGACAAATTCTTCGTCCACTATACTCTAATTTCTCATACAACTCACCCAATAATCAGGACTGATTCAATCATTGTTTAGGCCCCTAGGCAAAAACTTAGAATGGACCCCATAAATATGTATGTATAATTAAAAAAGTAAAATTCAAATTAAAATGATAAATTAACAACAAAAAACTAATAATGTTAAAACTAAAAATTTTGCAAGTCAATAACCTTATTTAATCGTTAATAGACCTACGTATATAATAGGTCTTTTGAGGATGGGTCCCTACGATTAATGGACCCTGGACGATTGCCCGTGTTGACCTTGCTCAGGGCCGGCCCTGCCTATAATTTTGACTTATAATTTAACTAAATTGTTGTTTATGATTGGGTGTATGATTCCTCTTTTTCATTAAAAAGTGATGTAGGTTAATTGACCTAAGGATTAATTATTGTAGAGTATGGTGCATAAAGTAGCACCATATAATTATGGTATAACATCATGTCTTACTATCATAATATTACTTATATGATCCTTTAGTAGGATCCATTATTATTTTAATTACTTTTGTTAAATTAGAATGAAGTGATAACTGAAGCTATGGCATGACATCTATATTAATTAATAAAAGAAAATGTTCAGTGACACGTGTCGTTTCCTCGGTTAACTAAATTTTATTTTCCCGTCAATTTTTCATATATAATCTCATTAATTAGTTAATTAATTTATATTTAAAGTTTAAGTATAAACATAATTAAGATCTACATAATTTAACTACTATAAATAAAAAATAATATTTTTAAAAGATTCAAATAAATGTCAGAATTAACTCCTAATTTTAACTAACTATTCATTATTTTATATATTTAAAAAGTAAAATAATGCAATATTTGTAATAGTATGTTTTTTTATTTTTTTATTTATAAAACTTTTTAATTGTCTTCCGTGTAAAAAGAAAATTTTAAAATTTTAATTTATACTTAGAAATATAGAAATGAAAAGTCCTGAAAAAATGAAAACTACTCAAATATATTTAAAAATGGGAAAATTTTAATCATCCATAGCAAAAATACTATTTATTTCGTATGTAATTTACGTTTGTATAGATTTTTAGTAAACATTTATTTAAAAAAAAATATCAACGTAATACGTGTGTTAATAACTAGTTAAATAATCAAACAATTAAGATGATACGAGTATTATCATTGCATTATGATACAACTCTCAGTAATGGTATGATACTCACATGATATGCCACATAAGCCCATTATACGAAACTTGATACATTTGTTGTTGACAATCTTATGTCCTTTATTCATCGTTACTATAATAGGATGTGGAGCAATCTATTCATGAAGCATAAAATGCTATTTAAAAATATCATGCATATTTTTTAGATATTGGTTTGTTTATTTACTTTTTATTTCAAGGTTTATTATGAAAAAAACCAACATGTTTTCACGTTTTTTGCGTTTTCGCCCCTCCATGTTATTTTTTTCCATAAAAAACCTCAAGTTATTCTTTTCTTATTGATTTAGTGAAAATTTGGACATTAGACCCCGGTTATAATTTGTGAACCGGTTTTTAAAAACTTGAAAAACCGGGTTTTAATGTCCAAATTTCACTAAACCAATAAGAAAAGAATAACTTGAGGTTTATTATGGAAAAAAACAACATGAAGGGACGAAAACGCAAAAAACACGAAAACATGTTGGTTTTTTTCATAATAAACCATTATTTCAATCATTAAAATATTCACTTAAAATTAACATTACCTATTAATGATTTTATTTATAGGGCGCAATCGTTTATTTAAGAGTAGATGTAATAGAACATCATAAAACTTAAATGATTGATTCATGTTAATAAATAAATAAATAAATAAATATATATATATATATATATATATATATATATATATATATATATATGTGTGTGTGTGTGTGTGTTTTTGTGTGTATGTGCTTCAATTTGGTAATTACTTTGATAAATGTCATATATATAATATGATTGATTCATTTTGATAAATAATATTATTATAAAGTAAGAAACTTTTGTTTGGTAATTAAACTTTTAAAAAAATGTGGTGCCCGTACGTTGTAAAGGGATATATATATATATATATATATATATATATATATATATATATATATATATATATATATATATATATATAGAGGATTGAGTTCTTTTAAGAATTTTAAATAATGTGAGAACACAAGAACCAACTTCAGCCGTTGGATAAAGAGGATCAATGGTGGATAATCAATGACATTGTTGTAAATATTTGCAAAGATGGGAGTCTCCACTAAGGGCAAATCTGTCATTTTCTTTGGCCTCTTCCATGCGACCCTTCAGAAAAGATTGGATCTTTCTGTCATTTAATTAAGCCCTTTAATTAACTATGTAATCATCATTGGGTTTGTCATTAATTTTTCCGGTTTCTTCCATTTTTTCCGGCAAGAAGAAGATTAGTTCCGTTGAGTCGCCGGAAAACATTTTCGATTTTTTTTTCCACCTGAATCCATGGAGTCGACCTGCACAGTTCAACAGTCTCCCTCGAATGTTTTTCCAAATTGTTTTGCAGCAGATGAGGAGGTAGACGATCGTTCTTTTCCTAATCCAGGTCATTTATTATTTTTTTTTTGACTAATCGTTGCTGTATCTAATGTTTACTCATAATAAGTTTTGATTTGTAGTGTTTCTGTCAGTGTTTTTTGTCTTTTCGTATTATTCGAAGTTTTTCATAGTAGTTTTTCTTTCAGTATTAGTTTTTGAAAATTGACTGAAGCTTTTATTTTATTTGTTTATATGCAATCCGTATAGTTTTTAATTTTATTTGTTATCCTCTGTGTAGAATATTTTCTATTCTATATAGAATAACTCATATTCTACGTAGAATACTGTGCATTATACGTAGAATATGATGTATTCTTTTTAGAATATTAACTATTCTACGTAGAATGCCTAATATTCTACATAGAATGTTTTATATGTTTCGTAGAGTTTATAGAATGTCTTCATATGTACATATAGATTTGTTATTCTTTGAATATGTATTCTTTTATTTGTGTTTAATTTATCTTTTTGTTTGTTTCATATTTCCTAAGCTTTGTTATATTTCGAAATCACAGATTAGGGTAAAGAAGAAACGTTAAAGACCTTGATAAACGATGAGGGTTCTGAGGAGACAACTCCAGGGGGAGGGAGATATTGGATTCCCAACGTTCCGTCTCATTTAAAACCGCAAAAATACAGTGTGTATTCTTCGCTGGACGATGCTATTGGAATGTATGAAAAGTATGCTGATTTATCTGGTTTTGACACTAGAAAAGGAACGACAAAAAAGAATAGTGATGGGTTGTTACAATCAAATATATATTATGCAATAAAGAAGGCAATCCTGCGCCTGAGAATAAACTTCGTCGAAGGAAAAGCGGTCGGGCAGAATGTGGCGCATGTGTGAAGATAAAGTTGTTATCCGTGGCTTTAAAAAAGTACCTTGTATATGATTTTGTCGAGAGGCACAGCCATCGGTTGTTATCAGATGACAGGAAACACATGCTTAAGAAGCGCAGACAGCTTGACTTCGCTGATAAGACTTTGTTACACGACATGTCTAGGGCGGATGTTGGTCCTGTTGTTGCTCGTAGATACTTGTCTGACATTGCCGGTGGTTATAAGAACTTAAAATTTAGTAGGAACGCATCAAAAAATTTTAAAAGAGATTTGAATCGGTTCATTGGTGATAGTGACGCTCAAATGGTTGTTGACCGCTTGATAAGCAAAGCAAACGACGTTCCAAAATTTTCCTGTGAGTATAAATGCAACAGCGAGGGCGAGTTAGTATGTTTGTTTTGGGCTGACGAAATCATGAAACTGAACTACAAAGCTCTTGGGGATGTTGTATCTGCTGACGCCACATATTCTGCAAACAAGTAAGTGTTCGTTTATTTTTTAGAGTATTCTATGTTCTTGGGCCTTTTTTTCTACGTAGAATGATTTATCATTCTACATTGAATGCCATTATTCTACAGAGAATTTTCATATATTTTCCAATAGAATTCCTTGATTTGTTGTCTCTTCTCATTAGATACATGATGGTGTTTGTGCCATTCACTGGAATTGATAATCACAAGAAATGCGTGACATTCGGAGCCGGTTTAATAGCAAGCGAATCAATTGAGTCATATGCGTGGTTGTTTGAAGCATTCGTTCGTAATATGGGGCATTAACCAAACCTCATTGTTACTGACCAGGATGCTTCAGTAAAGCAAGCAGTAGCAAATGTTTTCAGCACCACAAAACATCGTCTGTGCATGTGGCATATAACCCAAAAGTTGCCCCATAAGGTATTTGCAATTGCAATAACTTTTATATTCTAGAGTAATGTGGTGTATGTTTTTTTTTCATGTCAGTAACCCACAATTACTTGAATGGATGCAGGTGTGCTACGAACTTTTCAACGACAATGATTTCCGTGTGAGGTTTAACGATATAGTGTGGTCTTGCAACATGGAAGTTGATGAGTTTGAAAGGAAGTGGAATTTATTCATAGGAGACTACGATTTATCAGACAATAGATGGTTTAATGACATTCACAAGGACCGTGAGTTATGCATTCTAGCGTTTTTCATTGATGTTCCGATGAACGGGTTAATGAGAACAACATCTCTTTCTAAAAGTGAGAATTCTTTCTTTAAAGTTTGCAAAAATTACCAATCTACTTTAGTTGAGTTCATGATGCGATTCGAAGGCGCCATGGAAAAACAGAGAAATGCTCAATTTGAGTTGGATGTAGAAGATGACACAAGGAGCGAAACAATGAAGACCCATCTTGCGATTGAGAGGCACGCCCATGAGGTATACTCTCACTCGATTTTCAAGTACGTCCAGGATGAAATTTCTTCGGGGTTCACAGCCTGTGTCCAGATCGGAACATCACACGATGAATCAATGGAGGTGATCACAATAAAGGATAAAGCTGTGGAAAATTTTCAAAAAAAGGATTTCAAGGTTCATTTCCCTAAAAATCTTTTTTTAGTATTTTTTTCATTTACTGGAACCAATATATATTTCTTTTGTTGATATTCTACGTACATAAACTATTTGTAGAATAAGGTATTCGTTGTCAGGTCTGTGTGTTGTTCTAAACAGAATGGTCTCATATTCTATGAAGAATAACATTATTCTATTCAGAAAAAACGATTATTCTACGTAAAATACTGATATTCTTCATAGAATATTGATATCATGCTTTAAAATAACTCATATTCTACGTAGCATAAAATGTTAGAATAAACAGAATGGGCTCATATTCTACATAGAATATCATTATTCTATTCAGAAAAAATGATTATTCTACGTAAAATTCTGATATTCTTCATAAAATATCGATATCATGCTTTAAAATAAACCATATTATACGTAGAATACGATCATAGAATCTCGTTGTCCATATCAATTGAAGCGTATTCATTTTGCACATCATTGGTTGATTATTGTGATTTTAGTACAGGCTGTAAAAGATTCCATCATGGGCACCATTGATTGTGATTGTCGGATGATTCTGATGGGGTTGCTTTGCCGACACATTGTTTGTGTTCTAAATGTAAACGACGTCGAAAAGATCCCCCATAATTACATCATGCCCCGTTGGACCAAAGAGGCGACTTTCTTCAACCGCATGCGCAAAGATATTGCTGAATCCAGTTATATAAGAAAGGAAGCATATGAGTTCATGAGTTACGTCCGGAACGTTGTTTTATGTCTAAATGATTCTCCAGAAAAGATTAATACGCTTTTTGAAATGTTCAAGAAAGACGTGGGGGAGGTTGACGTCGATGGGAAGTGTATGGCTAGCTATAACAAGGATGAAACCTTTGAGAGGCTTCTAGGATCAAAAGCACCAGAAACATTAAGTATTCATGTTCCAACTGGTATTCACAACAAAGGATGCGGGACAAACAAAAGGTTGATCGGGCTAAGGGAGAAAAAGGTAGTCGAGAGCCACAAACGCACTCGTTTATGCAGTAACAGCCAAACAAATCATGATTCTCGTAACTGCCCGCTTAAAGGGAAATGAGCGGCTAAGTTTGAGTAGTTTTGCATGTTCTTCATTGCTAAAGATTGTCAGTAATACTTTTCGTATTGAGGTGGAAAACATTTTATCTCTGTTATATCTATTGTTCGAAGAATGTTTTAGTATGTTGCGTTTTACCTATAAAATAGTTTTTGTATGTTACACGGAATTTTTTTGAAATAGTCCTAATTTGCATAGTTTGTTGTTTTAAATACCTCGAATAGAGTTTAATCTTTTTATAATTTTGAGACTCGCAGATCATTCTCCTTAGAATAAGTTTGAACTTAGATATAATAATATTGTTAATTTGCATAGAATACATCAATTCTGTATAGAATGCATCATATTCTCCTTAGAATACATTTAATCTACATAAAATGCTACATATTTTCCACAAAATACATTACTCTACACACATACTCAGAATGGAACTATAGACTTATACAAAATCTTCCATATACTCAGAATGGTTTTAAATAAATGCATGTTAGATATGACATGTCCATAGATTCTACACGCATAATATTGATGAAACTATCAGGATTTTTTTGTTAATTGGCATAGAATAGATTAATTCCCCAGAATACATAGAATTTTTCATTCTATTAAAAATGAACTATAGACTTATCATACTCCTTAGAATAAGTTAGAACTAAGATACAATTTTTTTGTTTAATTGGCATAGAATACATTAATCAGCTCTAGAATGCAACATATTATCCATAGAATACATTACTCTACACACATTCTCAGAATGCAACTATAGACTTATACAGAATCTTACATATACTCAGAATGTTTTTAAATAAATGCATGTTAGATATGTCATGTCCATAGATTATTCACACATAATATCGATTAAACTTCCAAGTTTTTTAGCCAAGCATCAGAATATGTAGTTCAAAATAAAATTCAAATGGACAATGAAATCTGTTTTCCAACCATAAGCCTAGATCATTTTGAGAATTCCTTCATTGTTTTAATCAAGCAAAGGTAGACGGGCTTCGGCCTCCACCTTTGATTCTTCAACCAACTCCTTCACCTTCTCTTCTCCAATCTTCCAGAACTCCTCACACTTCAGCAGAAACTCCTTCTTTAGCTGGTTTACATCCGAGAGAATTATCTTTCTCAGGTACTTCGCCCTCAGCTTTCGAAGAATTGATTTCTGTTTCTTCCCCTCGGTTTCCAGCCCACACTCCCAACCCCTTTGCCCCTTGTACGTTTCCATATGTCTCATCAAGAACACCCCACAGTCTACGCTGTTCTCCTTAGTTGCCCATTTCACTTTTAAACGTTTCGGGGTGCACTTCTCAATCGCAACTGCTTTTGGGTGCTCTATCAACGCTAGGTAGTGGGAGAAGTTCGTGTGCTGCAGCGACAGAGAAAATCATAATATGTTATGATACATTTAGAGCATGGAAGAAAAATATATTATATTATGACACATTCTATTTAGTACCAGGCGTTCTGGTATTATCGAATATTTTGCAGAAAAATCGACCTCCATGCCGCTGTTGTCGATAACGTCAATGCTCGGTTTTTTCAAGTTGAACACTATTAGATAGAAGTGTTGGGAGCGGATGATCGGAAAAAATACATGCCGTTACCAAAATGACCAGAAGAGTTACCAGGATGATGTTCATAATATGTTATTATCAACAAGAAGCGTTCATACCATATCAACTTTGAACATTTCTACTTTCGGCAACCCAGGAATTTCGCACATTGAGTTC
Organism: Centrapalus pauciflorus; assembly: GCA_020465985.1. Classification (NCBI taxonomy): domain Eukaryota; kingdom Viridiplantae; phylum Streptophyta; class Magnoliopsida; order Asterales; family Asteraceae; genus Centrapalus; species Centrapalus pauciflorus. Next base: position 15,396 of record JAANYP010001387.1, read on the forward strand.
ATGGTTGCGTTGAATATACTCTGGAGCTTCATATCAAACTCATGAGTTTTAACCATGGCGTCGTTCTGAGATAATTAAGAAACAATATAAAGATAAGCATACACATTACGAAAACGCTAAAAATAAGTGGGGTTAACAATTCTACGTAGAATATGTTTCCATTATATATAGAATATTGCCCATTCTGCGTAGAATATTTTAATATTCTACGTAGAGTTTTTGCAGAATGCCTTAAATTCTTTATAAATTTGTTATTCTTTGTTGTCTGGTTATCCATTCTATAAGCACATATAGATTATGGATTCTTTTATAAGTGCTTATATAGATCATATTCCCTAAGATATATTCTATATTTGAAATCACAGTTTATGGAAAATCTATTCTATAGAGTTTGATATATCCTAAAAGTGTTTCATATTCCCTAAGCTATATTATATATTTGAAACCACAGTTTCGGGAAAATCTATTCTATAGAGGTTGATATATCCTAAAAATATGCAATATATGTTTGAATAGATTAATATAAGAAACAAACTTTTACAAAATACGTTGCATAGAATAAAAGTATTCTACATATAACAACATAGAATGGTTTTTTCCTTCACGTCCGAAATAGGAAAAACTTACCAACGCAGCAACGTTCACAAACAAGCGGTAGGGGTCTGTCTTCCGGTGGATGGACTTTGGTTCTTCTTCGTTCAACACAATTGCCCATAGGTCTATAACCCCGTAATAGACCCACGCATCATGGGCTAGGCTTTCAAAGTGCACACGGGTACTAAAACCCAAACTCTTAGTCTTGAACATGCTTTCACTGTCACAAAATACAGATCAAGACATGAGACCATAGACACTGAACATACAAACAAGCGTTTTAAAACAACAGAATACAGTCGATTACCTATAAAAAATAAAAAGTTATTTGAAAAACATAGATATAAATTACCATGGATCCGTGTTATTAAAGCAGAAAATGATTTGCCAAACAGTCCTCTCCACATCGTCCAGCTTTGTAAGGCTGTGCACCATATGCGAGACATACGGCGACCTCAAAAACGACGACGGCATTCGTACTCGAACATCTGTTGGTGTTTTTTCATCAGCAACAACCTTCATAACCTCTTTTCCCTTGTCAACCTTTGGGATTTCAACTTGGGGCACATCCCTGGCCATGATCTCCTCAACAACCTTCATAACCTCTTTGTTTTCAACTCCAGTTTCCTTTTCTTTAACACTTTCTTCTTTCTCGGGCATAACATCCTCCCCGATCTTTAATCTGTCTTCTTCTACATCTCCTTCAGTTCTCTTTTTTTCATCTTGGGTTAGCCCCAGACTGAAGCTTGGGGGTGTCATCTGCCCCACCAAAACGTTCGACCTTCTTTTTGTGAGTTGGTCCAAGCTTTTGTCAACTTCGGCTATAACCCCCGGTGAATTCCAAAATTGGGTCTCGATTATTGCGGTCGCTCCCTGAACCTCTTTTTCTTCCCCAAACAATCGCATCACTTTTGATTCCAGCTGCCTCAAGTCATCATTGTCCGGAAACTTATTCAAAGCCTCCCTAACCATCGACGTCACAACTTCCTTGCACTCCAAAGCCTCGTTGTATTTGTTTTCAATTTTCCGAATATCTCTCGCAACATCCCCAGCAACAGCAGCCTCTTCATCATCTTCTTGTTTTGCAGCAGAGTCAACGTCATCGTCTTCCTGTTCAACATCATCAAGAATCGAGCCAACCCCAAATCCCCCACTCTTCAACTCATCACCCTCTCGTCTCCTTAGGGTTGTATACTCCCAGGTCTTTATCAACGATCTAGTCCTCAATACTGTGTTGACAACCAACATAATCTACGTATAACAGCTAAACAAATATAAATTTGTATGTTAATAACATTTACCAAAACAAATTATTGAAATAGAGTAATCATACATAGAATTTTTCTTTTACCCATAGAATGTTTTATCATAACACATAAAAGGGTTACATGATGTTAAAATTCATGCATACATGATCAACATAATTTTCCATCCTACATAGAATATTTTCATTCTATTAAAAATAATCTATCCAATTACATAATAGGTTATCATTCTATTATAGAATGTTTTTTATTCATGCATGGATGATCTATAGAATTTTCCATCCTTCATAGAATATTTTCATTCTATTAAAAATGATATATCGAATTACACAATATTTTTCTATTCTATGAAAATGATCTATAGAATTTCCCATTATCTAATAGAATGTGATGCAACATATCAATATCAGTTCTTCAAGAAATATTAAGTTTTTAACATAGAATATGACCAAGAATTTTTCAAGAATTAACCATTGGTTCGAAAACCACTATTCGGTACTTACAGTCAATAAAACCAGCGCGCTGCAATGGAAAAATCCGCTTGCTACCTTCGGCCAATAAAACTTGCATTGCTTCAAGACGTCAAATATGTATCCACACCAATCCAACTTTTGAAACTCTTCTCCCGGCCTCATCAATGGCAAACGTCTCTGGTTGACTAAGCCCATCTGGGTTCCTTCAGCCAAAATCATCGAAACCAAAACAATGAAATTCAATGTGAACATTCTATCAGAAATGTTTTTGTCCGAAATAGCCTCTAAAACATCCAACGACCTTATTTCGGAACTCTTAAACTGGTCCCTCCACATTTTGGTCACTTCGTCCCTTTTATTGGACACCGCTACCCTGGATATTTCAATCCCTTCTTTGGGTATGCCAAACACGTTGTGGATCCTATCCTTCGTGATTACCAGCTCACCTTGCTCCATCAGAATGCTACAACTTTCAGGATTGAAATTATCAATCACGTAGTATCCAAGTTTGGACGGAGTTCCCGAAACTTTCATATCTAAAAGACTCCCTAAGCCCAGTTTTTTGACAATTGTTTTTTGCCTTTCAGTCATCATCGATGCCGCCTTCATTAAGGTTCCGGGTGAGAAACGCGATTTCAGCACCCTCACTCCTACTTGATCATCAACATCCTCATCTTTGACCGATACTTCCTCCTTGATTTCTCTCTTCACGTTGTCTCGAGTCAATCTTGGTCGTTTCTCTCTTTGTATTTTCTCTCCTTTGGCCCCTTTCTCTCCCAAATTATGTTGTTTGGTTTTAGAAGCGAGTTTCTCGACAATTGCATCCAAGAATCTGTCTGAAATATCAAAACCTTTATCCTCTCTTTTCCTTTTACGCTCTTTCTTATTTTTTTGATTTCACTCGTTTATCTGTGAGAAAATGGAAATTTCTATAAATCATCTACATCGGCTTAACAACATTATGTAATTTTCATAATCTCATTTCCAATAGAATGAAAAATGCTATGTAAGATGTAGATAAAAATGAGTTCTGTGGAGTATTAACAATATTTATACATAGAGTAAAACAATTTCTTATACATATTAAAATCTATTCTATGGGGAATGAACATAAACTATGTAGATTTAAACACATTCTATGGAGAATTACTTATTCTACGGATTATGAAATTTTAAAAAACAATCTATGGAATTCAAGTATTTTCCATTATTACCTATGTAACAACAGGAAGCCAAGTGTTCTGTTTATATTTCATGTAGATTATGAAAAAAAATAGTATTTTCGTCTTTTTACAGATAAATAAGATTTACCCTCAGATGAAGATGAGACGGATGAATCCGAATCCTCGGAGCTATCAATTTTTTCTATTTTCGTCCGCCGGCTAGGAATCCTTTTCAGTTTTCCTTTCTTCGACTTTTTCGATGACACTGAAAATGTGTCCCTAGATTCACTTCCCTCTTCTTTGGCGACGGTCTTCATCTGCTTTAGTTTAGCTCCCTTTCGTGTTTTCTTTGTTTTCTGTTTTTCTTCTTCGGAAGATTCTGTTAAATATGAATTATCAACTCATGTTATAGAACTTATTTTAGATTATGATTCCCGAAAAGCTAAAAATCTCATATATAAATGCAAATACCCCAACAGAGGTTGTATATGAATCATTTTTCGTTTGATGATCATAGAATGCTCTTGTAGAATCTATCGTTCTATAAAAAATATCGTAGAACTATTATAGATCTCATGGGTAATCAGACCCCTTATACTTAAAATGCTTTTGTAGAATGTATCATTCTACAAAAAAAAAAATCGTATAATTTTTAAAAAAATCCCAAGTTTAATCATCCCCTTATACATAGAATGCTCTTAAATTATTCAATCTTTTTAATTCCTATCCAAGAATTATAGAATACATTTCTATTCTGGATCCAACCTATCATACTTCCAAGTATTAAGAGAAATAACATTAAAGTTTTTCATACCAAAAAAGCTAAAATTTCATCATTCTTTAAAAAATTTCGTAGAACTTTTATAGATAAAAGATTAAACTCCCCATTCTCCATAGAATTTCTTGAAATATTTTGAGTTCTATTTAGAATATCATTCATTTTCCCAGAATCCTCGGGCAATGGTTTGTAGAATACTTTTCTAACCTGAATCAAACATTACATACCCTAAAAATAACCAGGAAAAATTCCCCATTCTACGTAGAATAAGACATTCTTCATGTTCTTTAAAACTTTTTTATCCCAAAAAATAAACAAAAAATGTCACAAACCCTAAAATTTAGGGTTTTTATATATACATTTCAGAAATTTCACCCCGCCCCCCCCCCCCCCAAAAAAAATAAGAGAAATATATAAACATAATCAAACATTCACCAAAGAATGATCATACTCGACTGTTTTAGAGCATTGTATCATCCATAGAATGATCATAGAAGGCAAAAACACTTTAAAAAACATTTCATTTACCAAAATCCTCAGATGACGACACTCGCACTGGCTTAGATGAAGCAAACCTTTTCACCACAACTCTATCATCTTCTTTTCGCTTAACTTTTGAAACCTCCTTCCCTGTAGAATGCATTTTCGTCAAATGCAGATAATCGAAAACTTTCATCAAAAAAAGCCATTTTCCGGTAAAAGAATTGCATATTTACTTACGTTTTGCTTTATTGTACAACTCGTTTAGCGTTTCTTCTTCTGTCTTATACATGTCTATTAAAAAAAATATGTGAATGATCATTCACATTAGGGTACGCTGGAATCTCATAGGTACGCTGATGAACCTGATTCTATATATATATATATATATATATATATATATATATATATATATATATATATATATATATATATATATATATATTAATAGATTAAAAATATAATAAAATAAAATAATATTATTGCAAGTCATATATACTTTTAAAACAATTAAAAACTTTAGTAAAACATAAATAATAATAATATATTAAATTTTATAATAATTAGAACTTCAAATAACCTAGAGTTTTATAATATATTAATTTAATCATTTGCAAATCAAGACACATATTAGATGAATAAAAAATTTCATTTTTAAGTTTTTTAAATATTGAAAGTTATAAAATTTCATTTTCGAGAAACACAGAAACATGTTTAAAAAATCATTTTTGTGTTGTATATACACATTTTATTTATAATTATATCTTTTGATCAGACTTTAGTTGCATATTGTTTATGTTATAACTCTTATATAAATATTTGAAAACAAATACATGATGTATTGTTAAATTAATATTCAATAAGTATACCTACATACATATAAATTTATTCAAAATCATACAAAATTACGAAGTATAAATAAAAAGTAAAACAGACATAGTAACTTGTGTCTCAGTGTGAATATAATAGTCATACACACTATTGTGTTTAATAAATATAGTGTTAAATTATAAAATATCATTCCTTTTCAAGCAAATTTATAACATGTATCATATAAATAAAATGTTAAGCACACATAGTAAATTAATTTTTTGATTTTATTACAAAGTAAATGTGATATAAACTTTCCGAATATGTAATTTCTTATATAGATTGTATTATTAAATATGTAAGGAAAAAATTAATATAATATTAATCATAAAATAATTGTATTATATTTAATCGATAATTAGGCTAACATAAATAAATGGTAAAAAACATAATTACTATAAAATTTAAATTAATATTATACGTATAATTAAAAACCTAACATATAAAATTCAAATATAAAATATAAAAATATTTTTTGAATAAAAAATTATAAGAAAAATAAATAAAAATAAATAATAACCATAGCACAAAATAAAAGTTCTGACATACTTCTTGCCACATGGTCAAATGGGGTAAAATTGCACCCTATCAAGTACTTTAGAATAATAAACTTATGTTGAAAATCTGTTATTTTACATCAAAAAATTTATAAGGTGATTGTTTTTTTACATTATAAATTGTATTCAAGTTACACGATGTCCGTGCGTTAGACCGAAATTCGTAGCTGTATAATTTTTAATTAATAAGATAAAAAAATGATAATTAATATAAATTTAATTACAACATATTTCAATTTGTAACAAACCAAAAACTAAGCAAATCTTTCTACTCGAAATAAACTAATTTACTCATTGAAAATTAAGACTCAAGTTTAATTAAAAAAGGGATAATTGTGAAAAAAAAACCCCCAACTTGTCAGATTTTTGTGATTAAAACCCTAAACCATTTTTCGTTGCATAGAAAATCCCGAACTAACTAAAAATCAGTAAATCAAGGTTTTATCAATGGGAAACCGATTGAAACCGGTTATTAATTCTACGTGGACCAGTAAATAACCTACGTGGAATAAATTTGAATTGTTGAAACTGATTGCTAAGTATTACACATCATTTAAACTCCCATTGATGATGTAATCCAGTTTAAAAGTTACAATTAGAAATTATCAACGGGGGTTTAAATGATGTGTAATACTTGACAACCGATTTCCACAATTAAAATTTATTCCACGTAGGTTATTTACTAGTCCACATAGGATTAATAACCAGTTTCAACCTGTTACCCATTGATAAAACCTTGCTTTACTGATTTCTAGTTAGTTTAGGGTTTTCTATGCAACAAAAAATGGTTTGGGGTTTTAATCACAAAACACTGACAAGTTGAGGTTTCTTTTTGCATAATTATCCCATAAAAAAATGATCTATGAGAAGCAAATTTAAAAGCATGGAAAAATTAATCATTTTCGAGAAATAAAGACACATGTCAAAAAATATGTGTTGTATAGTGTATACAATTTATTAATCTATTATAGTAAAAAAAAATAGAAGAAATTAATTTATTCTTTAATCATAATATATTATCAAAATTTAAGCTCTCTATGTACATGTTAATAAAAATATTAATAGATCACTTTAACATTCGATCACTTTTTAGTAATTCTATTAAGAAATAAACACACAATACATTAGTTGCATATTATTTATATCCTAACCTTTTATGGATACATAAATTAAGTTTCATAAAAATGGTACAAAGTATAAATTTGTAATACTAAAAAGAAAAAAGATATTATTTTGTTATTAATTAAATTTATATATATAACACGCAATATCATATTTTTAAAGTTCAAATGCTATAAACATATGAACTATATATATTATTAAAGTTGACTGATGTAATATTATTATGTAAATTAAATCGTATTATGTAGATATTATTAGCAAATATTACCTATTTAAAAAACTATATACATTTGAATTAAATTATATAAAAAAGAATGTAAGTATATATTATTTTTATGTTTTATAAGCATTATTCATTTAGCTTTTGAAATATATATGAATAATAGCTATCTTTTTTATCATTCTTTTTCATTTTTTAAATTTTAGTTTATATTTATAGGTTGATATAATTTGATATTTTAAAACAATATTAAAGATAAATTTTCTCATGTAATTTATATATTAATTAATTTAAAGAAAAGGTACAATATAATATTTATGATAAATTAATTGTTGATAATCAAATGGTGCAATTTAGCAAACCTCCATTAGTTAATACACTAAATGATGTATTTTAGCAAAATGTACAATATAATATTTATGATAAATTAATTGTTGATAATTAATTGGTGCAATTTAGCAAACCCTTTATTAGTTAATATATTAAGTGGTGTATTTTAGCAAAACCCACTTGTAAATAGTAATTCATTAGTGAATAATGTATATAGGATAATCAAATGGTGCAATTTAGCAAACCTCCATTAGTTAATACACTAAATGATGTATTCTAGCAAAATGTACAATATAATATTTATGATAAATTAATTGTTGATAATTAATTGGTGCAATTTAGCAAACCCTTTATTAGTTAATATATTAAGTGGTGTATTTTAGCAAAACCCACTTGTAAATAGTAATTCATCAGTGAATAATGTATATAGGTATAATACTATTATATTTTTATTATTGATCCATATTTATAAATGATTTTTAAACAATATTTTTAGATGTTTATAAAAGAAAAACATTTTAACACAAATTTATTTCAATATTTTTTGAAATAATAGTTTTTAAAAAAAAAATTAGTACAAAGTTTTTTATAATACAATTTTCTAAACGTGTTTTAAAGAAAACATTTATATGACAAATGTTAAGCAACGTTTTATTTACTTTTTTAAAATGTTAAAAAAAACTTTTTTTTTAAAAATTGTTTGTTCTAAAAAATTAATATTTATATATGTTTCACACGTGTTAAGATCGCCATAAGATCGTATGATCGGTCGATCCTACGATCCTACCAAGTGATTTCGAGCAGGATCGGTGTAGGATCGTTTTATAACAAGATCAGACGTAGGATCGTGGGATCATTCGTAGGACCGGTCACTGATAAGTCTATAATTTATGTGGTTTCAGAGTCATATTATGATCATTTTAAGCACCGATACTTCGTAAAAATCCATATTATTACTACAAGTTTGTATTTCAGGGCCAAGATGTTAAAAAGAAGCAACCCGAGAGAATTCAGAGCAAACCAAGCTGAGGGGGGCGCAGGCCTGCGCCACCCTGCGCTCCACATAGAGTCCCAACTGTCCAGATACGTTCCAGCACATGCCAGCTAAACCCTAGCCGCATTCGGGCGCGAGAGGGGGGGGGGGGGCGCAGGCCTGCGCTAGTGCGGCACAAAAACGCGTTTTACAATCTGTGGAACCCTAATCTCGACCTCCCTATAAATACAAGTCAAGGGGATGCTTTGGAGAGAGCCCTGACGTGTGTGAAAGTGTGCCGAAGCCCTGCCGGAGTGGATCTACGATACGAGAACGAAGACGGTGATTCCCAAGCTACCCAATGGCTCAGATTTATGATTGTGACGAGCGTACGATGAGCGACTAATCCCATTAGCCGTTTGCGGAGGATCTACGGCTAAGTTTACTCTTCCTTAATTTCTTATGTTTTGATGTATTCGTATTAAGTGAGATCTATTATGTGTATGCAAATGATAAACATTCGGCTATGATTATGATTATGTGTTGCGATTGGTAAAAGCAAGATAGTTTATCGTGGTGTTATTATTCGTGACGAGTCCATTAGCTTAGGGATTAAGACGAGTATTAATGTTACATACGCTATGCCGAGAGTTATTGGTTAAAACACGTTTGATTAATTTAGTGGCGCAATTGATTATGTCTATGTGATCGTTGCATGAAATTATAGTGAGTAATACTTATGCCGTGGTGATCCCATGAATGGTTATTTGTCTCTTGATTGTTTATCTACTACATTAGTTGCCCTGTCATTAATTTTAGTTACAAAGCAATAACAAATCATTACTCTAAACAAATCATTCAAATCCACAAATTCACAATTTAAATTCTTTCAATAAACTTATAAGGCCCTAATCCTGACTACGACCACACTCCCTGTGGATTCGACCCTTACTTCTCTAGCTAAATAGTGGATTTAAGGACTAATTCTGCGGGTCAAAACGACGGCCCGTCAGGCTTTTGGCGCCGTTGCCGGGGAGTGTAACGGTAGTTAAGGTTAAAGTTAGTTTGTTGCCTTAGTTTTAAGTAATTAAGTTTAAGTTCCTTTCTTTGGTTATTTTTAGTCTTTATTCTATTATTAAAGAAAAATCAAATAAAAAATTTAAAAATTCAAAAAGGTAATTGTAGTCCTCTACTTTACCACCAAAAATATTAGTTTAATTAAGTTTTTAATCTTTAGAAGTATTTTATTTTAGTGTATGCACACACGTCGATCGGCTAAAGGATTGCCGCTACAATTCGAACCTGAGATCGAAAAAGTAGCGAGATCGAACCGAAAGACTGTCAAAATTTAAAATCAACAATTAATCACGGAGAATTTAAACGCACAAGAGGAAGAAATTCCTGATTTAGAAATTCCCAATTCAGAGATTCCTAATTTAGAAAGCCCTCCGATTTCGCCGCGAAATCGTGATAAAAAAGAACCCGAACGCATAGCTGCTAGAATGGGTGATCAACCGAGGTGTACGGTTGAGTCGCATTACCGTCCAGGTGATGTGCCCAACCCGTCTCCAATTCGTTATCCCGAAAACGAGAACGAACCCGAAGTTCGTCCTCAGTTATTCCAAATTCTTCCGATCTTTCGAGGGATGCCAAGTGAGGAACCCTACGAACATTTAGGTGAGTTCACAGCTATTTGTAAAGCAAACCATGTTCGAGGTATAACCACCGACGGTTTAAAACTTCGATTATTTCCTTTCTCGTTAAAAGAGAAAGCGAAGAATTGGTACGTATCCTTACCAACCAATAGCATTACAACATGGGATCAAATGAAACGAGAATTCCTTAATGAATATTACCCCATTAGTAAAACAACCGAGAAAAGAATGGAAATCACCGAATTTAAACAAAAACCGGGCGAACAATTCTACGAAGCGTTCGATCGTATGAACGAATTATTGAGAGCTTGTCCACACCACGAGGTACCCAAATGGATGCTTATCAAAACATTCTTTGATGGTGTGAGTCAAGAAAGTCGTAATATGATTATAGCTGCCACAGGAGGCACATTTTTAGGAAAAGAAGACGATGAAGCTTGGGAGTTGCTTAGTCAACTTGGTAAAGGTCTTAAAGTCCAAGTTGGTTCTGAAAATAGTATAGGTGTTCAAGTTATGGGCATAGATAATGCCTGGAAACGTGAGGTTACAAGTGAGATTTCAGAATTAGGAAAGAAAATGGATCAATTGATGAAGGGTCTTTCAAACCCTAGCGTATCAATTAATTGTGTTACATGCGGAGATCCATCACATCATTCCGACGCATGTCCTCAAGTGCAATCCACTGAGGAATTCGCTAATGAAGTTTACGGATTTAGAGCTCATCGAGAGAGGGATAATCTATTTTCGGAAACATACAATCCAGGATGGAGAAACCATCCCAACTTTTGATGGAAAAATGATCAGCCTACCGATCATCAATCCAAACCAAGATATGAACCACCAAAGAGAGAATATCAATATGGTTCAACTTCAGCAACTAAGGATGAGCGATATTATAAGTCACATCATCGTGATCAACCACAATTCCAAGTGGAAACAAATATGACTTCTGCGCAATTTGCAGAGTTTGCTGAATTTATGAAACAACAATCAGCTATCAGTACTAAGACCATAGAGATGTTAACTCGCCAGATGGGTCAGATAGCTGAGTCGCTCACTAGGCGTGAGGAGGGGAAGCTTCCTAGCAATAATGTTCCCAATCCTTCACACGCTCATCATCATAACAAAGATAAGAAACATGAGATTAACGAAGTTAATGAAGTAGCTAAGATAACCACATTAAGGAGTGGAAGAGAGGTAGACAATAAAATAGAGATGCCTAAAGAGAAAGAGACAGAAGAAGATACCGACACTGAAGTCGTGTATGAGGAGAAAGAGGATCCAAAGAAGAACGAGGTTCCTAAGAAAGTTTCTTTTAAAGAGCCAATTAAAGCAGATATTCCAACACACAAAGTTGGGGAGGCGGATAAGAGTCAGGACACTTCAATTCTTCCTCATTATCCTGCTGCTTTAGAAAATCCAAAATCTTCTCCATATGGCAAAAGAGGCCCACAACCCAAGGATCTTTGGGATTTATTCAATCAAATTAAGATCAATATTCCTCTGATAAAGGCCATTCAACAGCTTCCATCTTATGCCAAATTTTTGAAAGATCTCTGTACTCAGAAAAGAAAGTATAAGGTCTCGCTCCCAAAGCAGATCAATCTAACTGAACAGTTGAGTGCAGTAGTTTCTAGTTCTCTACCTCCTAAGCTGAAAGATCCTGGATCACCATTTATTCCAGTGATAATAGGCAATGTGCAGATTAAGAAGGCACTGTTTGATCTTGGAGCTAGTGTTAATATTTTACTTGGAAACTTGTTTGATAAATATGATCTAGGTCAGTTACAGATAACTGATATTATCTTACAGCTGGAAGATCGGTCAAGCAAGTGCCCAAGAGGTATTTTATCAGATGTCATAGTATAAGTTGAAGATTTTTACTATCTAGTTGACTTCCTAGTATTGGACACCGAAAGTTCAATGGGAGATAATCAACCGGCTATTATCCTAGGCAGACCTTTCTTAGCCACGATTAATGCACAAATTAATTGTAGGACAGGAGCAGTGGATATTGCCTTTGGTAATAGGAAATTAAGACTGAATGTATTTAATGCTTCAAGTGTCTCTGCTATTGATTCAGAATGTTATCTTATAGACAAGGCGGACGAACTGGCGCAACAACATAGTTCGTTAATCAACACCAAAGATGCTACCGAGTTATTCTTTGCTGAGAATGAGCTAGCCAAATTAAATCATACTGAGTGTGATAAGCTTGAAGTAGTCATGGAATCCACACTATAGTCAAAACAACCATCGTGGACCCATAGGACTGAAAAATTACCTATCGATTTACCTAAGTCAGCCAAATCTTCAATAGAGCAACCACCTGTTCTAGAATTGAAGGAGCTGCCATCTCATTTAAAATATGCTTTTCTAGGTCAGAATGACACTTTACCAGTCATAAATTCATCAGATCTAACTGAAGAGCAAGAGAAAGCTCTACTGCAAGTATTAGTCAAATATAAAGAAGCAGTAGGGTGGACGATATCTGATTTAAAATGAAACAGTCACACTTTGTGTATGCACCGAATCATTACTGATCCAGAAGCTAAACCACCTCGGGATGCACAAAGGAGGTTGAATCCTAATTTGAGAGAGGTAGTTAAGAAGGAAGTATTAAAATGGTTGGACACTGGAATTATATATCCTATATCTGATAGTAAGTGGGTAAGTCCAACCCAAACTGTGCCCAAGAAATCGGGAATTACAGTCATTAATACTGAAGAAGGAGAGAAGATAACTACTCGCCCTGTAACTGGGTGGAGAGTTTGTATCGATTACAGAAAACTCAATGCTGCTACTTCCAGGGATCATTTTCCACTACCATTTATAGATCAAATAGTGGAAAAATTAGCAGGACATAATTTTTACTGTTTCTTGGATGGATATTCTGGTTACAATCAAATCCTAATCCATTCAGAGGATCAAGAGAAAACTACATTTACTTGTCCCTATGGAACCTTTGCCTACCGAAGGATACCATTTGGACTATGTAATGCACCCGCCACATTCCAGGGATGTATGATGGCTATCTTTTCAGATATGGTGGGTGGTTCTCTTGAAATATTTATGGAAGATTTCTCCATATTCGATAAAACATTTGAAGATTGTCTGGGACATTTAGAAAAGGTCCTAAAGAGATGCACTGAAACCAACTTAGTGCTAAGGTGGGAGAAAAACCATTTTATGGTCAAGGAAGGGGTAGTCCTAGGTCACATTGTGTCCGAAAGAGGAATGGAGGTAGATAAAGCAAAAGTTCAATTAATTTCCTCACTTTCACCCCTCACCAACGTTAAAGGAATAAGATCATTCTTAGGCCACGTTGGTTTTTATCGGCGATTCATTAAAGATTTCAGTGAGATCTCAAGGCCGTTATGCAATCTTCTATCAAAAGATATTGACTTTAATTTTGATGATGCTTGTATGAAAGCATTTGAGAAGCTTAAATCAAAATTAACTGAAGCACCAATTCTGCAATCCCCAGATTAGTCTCAACCATTTGAGATCATCTGCGATGCGAGTGATTATGCAATTGGTGCTGTTTTAGGACAAAGATTTGAGAAAAAGCCAGTGGTCATTTACTATGCAAGTAAACCCTTTAATGAGGCACAAATCAATTACACCACTACGGAAAAAGAGTTATTAGCTGTAGTGTTTGCCCTTGATAAATTCAGATCGTATATTTGGGGGGAAAAAGTAATTGTGTACTCTGAACACAGTGCTTTAAGACATTTATTGGCAAGAAGGATGCCAAGCCTAGATTGATTCGGTGGATCCTTCTATTGCAAGAATTTGATTTAGAAATTAAAGATAAAAAAGGCACAGAAAATGTTGTTGTCGATCATTTATCAAGGCTTCAATTAATCCCAACAAACTCAACGGATCAAATCAGGGACTCCTTCCCTGATGAACAATTATTATATGTATCTAAAATTCCCTGGTTTACGAATCTAGTTAACTATTTCGTAACAGGAAGATTGCCAAAGCACTTGAACTCACAACAGAGAAAATATTTCTATGCTCAAGCAAGACAATACATTTGGGATGAGCATGATTTATTTAAAATAGGAGCATATCAAATTATAAGACGATGTGTCCCTAAATCTAAACACGAAGATATTCTTAAACACTGCCATGCATATGCATGCGGTGGCCATTTCAACGCAAAGAAACTGGCCACCGGATATTGCAGTGTGGGTTTTTCTGGACCACAATATTTAAAGATGCCTACGAGTTTGTTAAAGGGTGCACAAGATGCCAACAAACTGGTGGCATCACAAAAAGAGATGAAATGCCTATGACCCCGATATTAATTGTTGAAATATTTGATGTATGGGGCATTGATTTTATGGGACCTTTCCCTAAATCATTTGGATACGAGTACATTTTAGTTGCAATAGATTATGTTTTCAAATGGGTGGAAGCAGAAGCTACACGCACTAATGATAACCAGGTTGTATGCAAATTTGTTAACAGAAATATTTTAGCGTCACACGGTATTCCAAGGGCTATCATCAGTGACGGGAGGGTCACATTTTAAGAATCAACATTTTGTTAAACTCCTTAAACAGTATGGAGTTAACCATAGAATAGGAACGCCTTATCATCCGCAAACAAGCGGACAAGTCGAGATCTCTAATAGAGAGATCAAGAGAATCTTTGAAAAAACTGTTAGACCTGATCGTAAAGATTGGTCACAAAAATTAGAGGATGCTCTATGGGCATACAGAACCGCATTTAAAACACCAATCGGTATGTCCCCATATAGAATTGTCTATGGTAAGCTTTATCATCTCCCAGTAAAATTAGAACATCGAGCTCTAATTTTAATTTACATGATGCCGGTGTTGATAGGAAATTCCAATTGAATGAATTGGAAGAAATTCGTAGAGAAGCCAACGAAAGCGCCAGAATTTATAAAGATAAAACTAAGGCTTTCCACGACAGAATGATTAAAAATAAAATATATACCAAAGGAAATAAAGTTTGGTTATTTAACGCAAGACTTAGACTATTTCCCGGTAAATTAAAAAGTAAATGGACAGGTCCATATATTGTAACAAATACCTACCCACATGGTGCGGTAGAAATACATGACCTAAAAGTTGGTGAGCCATTTATAGTAAATGGACATAGACTTAAATTATGTGTTCAATGGGCCACCAACGATATGCTAGTATCTGAACTCATCAGACTACAAGGATCCTAAGGTTAATTAATTAGTTTAGGAGCAGTACGTCTGGCTGAAGACGTAAAACTTAGCGCTTTCTGGGACTCTGGGAGGCAACCCAGAGTATTTTGATTATTTGAATTTAATTGTTTTTAAGTGTGTTTATTTGTTTACTTGTGTTACTTGTGTGTACCCAATTAAGTTGGGGAGGATCATCCTCCTGAACTTAGTTGTGTTTAGAAATTAGAATTTAAATTAAATAATAAGACCCCGCATCAGAAAATAAAAAATTTAATCACGTAATAGAATTATTTTAACTTGATAATACGAGCGTAAGTTGGGGAGAATACCCGTAAAAATTAAATAAATTAAAGAATTAGGGTTCCAAGACTAGTGCACGGCCTAGATCGCGAATCCAGAGGCCCGGGCGCAGGCCTGCGCTTGCCCTGCGTCCCAACGCGCTCAAAATCTTATAAAAATGGTACTGATCGTCCCCATAATTCCAAAACCCTAATTCCAGTTACAGAAACGGCTGATCTCGATTTCTAAGCCTAAAAACCTTCAAAAATTCGTCTTTTTCACGTCAAATCTTCAATCCGACGTTCGTTCTTTTCAATTACTAGCAATGTATACTCCTTATAAGCCCTTTAACTTCATTCTACCCTAGTTTCATAAAGTTTCATCATGCATGCATGGGTTGAGGTTTTTGGGAGTTACATGGTTTTTATATAAAAAAGGGTTATTAATAATTTTCTAATATTCATTTTATTAATATAAAATTATTTTTGCAAAACTTTTGAAAAATTATGGTTTTTCCGTATTTATTAACTTTTTGTCGTAAAAGGTTACGTTTTTAATGTTAAATTAATTATGATTAAAGTTCATGCATTTGATAGGGTTAGATTGGGCTCACATTGTTGGTGAGACTTAGGAATAGTTGTTTATTATTGAAAAAGGGTGTTTATATTATCATGCATCATTTACGTAAAAACCCCACATTTTTAATCCTTTGTATTTGCGCTATTTTTAGATGTCAACCCAGTTCCATGCAAACGGTAACCGTCCTGGAAATTCCCAAAAACCTAGGATGAGAACCCACGACCCTAGGGATGTTCGTTTCGAAAAACCACTCAATGTGGAGTTCCTGGAAATTCCACCCAACACTAACAATGGTAAACCTCCTTAGTTTCTCATAGAGCGTACCCTAAAAGAATCTGACTTTGATAATTTTGAAATATTAGAGTGTTTTGAGCGACTAGGATGGGCTAAAGCCATACAATGGGAAGAGGACCAACAGTGGTTCGCTACTGTTCAGAAAGCAGAAGAGGAAGAGGACCATGACTTTGAGCTCACGGGAATAGTAGGAAACAAGAAAGTGTCAATATCTAGAAAAATCCTTTGTGAGGAATTCGGGTATAGACGCAGATATCCCAAGGCCTAGGGAATTTTGGTCATCTTAAGATCTTCAAGGGGGTAGAGCAAGACAAATTGGTGGATGGTCTAAGAAATGGGATGGGATGTTAGCCACGGTATTTGGAATGTCAATAGAGGATGCGAGAGGGTATGTCCACTATAGAGAACCGGCTTCCAGACGACCTTGGCAAGAGGCTTCAGGTCCTTCCTATGGAACGTGGTATATGTTTTGGCTTGAATTGGAGTCAGCTCAAAGATATTTGTGAGATATGTTTGCCATACCTCAGGGTCAACAACAGGTATCTCCTTCATACTTTCTTCGTCCCAAAGCTCAAATTTAACTGGGTTATCCTCACAATCCACTCCACGGTCAAAGCCCATAATCTGCTGTATCTTCTCGGCTGTGAGCTCAATCTCCTGCCCCCTACTATGGCCTACAAAACCAATGACCCTTGCATGGCATCCCTTTTTCTCTTGACCGTTGCACAGAACTCCTTCAATGCCTCAGGGTAAATTACATCCTTTTTCCAGTCAAGCGCTTCCATCCACTCCATTTTACTAAAATAATCAATTACACCGTAGTCCTTGAACTCCTCACGATTAACATCTCGCTCTAAGTAGAAACGCACGTCGTCATCTACCAATATAGTCTCAGGCTGAGTTGGCGTGGGTTGAGGAGCTGGTGTTGCATGGGATGAGGACGAAGACACTCGCTTTGCCCTTTTCCTGGTAGATGGGGTAGCTGCTCGTTTCCTAGCAGATGCTCGTGTCATGGCTAAAGAAAAGGGTACGAGTAGTGTCAGATGTGATGCACAAAGTTATGGATTGTGTGAACACCTCATGAATGAACATTTTGAGTTGTGAATGGAAGTGCAATGCAACCCAGTACCAAAGTATGCACTTTGCTCTCTATGAACTAGACCCGTTGTGGGTTTTGCCAATTAACACCTCATGATCACTCACAATAATGCTTGGTGCACTTATTCACTTCACACAATGGATAACCCCTACCCAACTTAGTCATAAAGAGAAGGGTCACTGCTTTGGTTCTTGAAACCCACTATACATAACCACCAAACTACTCCTAGGCTAGAATCAACCACAATAGATAACTTGAACACGCACATAACTACCTCTATGAACACATATTGACAGTTATTGTAACTTGTGGCCACATTCGACCCATCAAACACGGTTACAAGACAAGCCCTGGTTTCGAAAATAGGAACCCTAACGTCCCTAAACCACAAATGTGCATGACATACATGAAATACATGAAGAATGCAACTATCTACAGACATGATCGACACACAATGCCAAGAATCACACACGCATACCAAAAGCCCTAATCAGTTCACCAAAACCGCAAGAACATCACAAATGCAAGGGAGGAACTCGAGATGGTTACCTGATTGACGAGAGATGGGAAGTAAGAAAAGAACGCCGACAACAACGTGGAAACCGCTTGGCATCCGCAAGAGAGTTGAGAGCATTTATGAGAGAGAAGAGGACGGTAGGTGTGAATTAATGACGCGGAATAGAGGTTTAAATGAGAGAAAAACGTTGAGCGTCCTACCTGGCGTCTAAGACGGTGAGAAAGCGTCGGTGCGCCTGAATTGGGCGTCCCGAAGACGCTTACTTACTGTTTTGTAATTTCCCTCAGCGTCTAAGACACTCACTAGGACGCCGCTTACTTAAGCGCTTCTTTGAGCTGCATCCAAGCGTCTACCTCAGCGACCCCAACATTGCCTTGGCGTCCCAACTCCTCACTGAGCGTTGGACCTACGCTCACACACTGTTTCTTAATTAATTTCAGCGTCCCAAACGCCTACTGGGACGCTTCTACTCAAAATTCGCTCAACACTTGCGCCAAAAACTTTCTAACTTCCACTTGCTTAATAACGGCCACTCCCGCTCATTTCCAAATTAAAAACACACACTAAATTAACTTAACACAACATTAACCAAATATAAAAGCAACCATTTTCATAGGGAACACGGCTATACTTAGCACGTATAGCAAGCCTTTAAACCATCCAATTACTTGGATGGACGAGTTTAGTCTCGTGAGGGTTTGCAGTGAATATACCCACAAAATTCATTACCGGCCTGCTTTACTTACAGAGATGAATAAGTTGGCTCCTTAAGAGCCACTACCTCACTTAAGGTTGCTTGATCACCATCAGCTCTAATAGGACCTTCAACATACATCTTAAGCCTATGACCATTCACAGTAAAGGAATGTCTATGCTTAAGGTCTCTGATTTCCACAGCTCCATTCTCATACACATGAACAACTTCATAAGCTCCTGTCCATTTACTCCTTAGCTTACCTGGAAACAATTTAATACGCGAGTTATAAAGCCAAACCTTGTTACCGGCTGCAAAAGTCTTCCTCCTCAAGCACTTATCATGGAAATGCTTAGTCTTCTCCTTGTAGATCCTTGCACTTTCATATGCCTCCAATCTAATTTCCTCTAGCTCTGCCAGCTGAAACTTCCTCATTTTACCTGCATCAACAATATCAAAATAGCATTTCGAATAGCCCAAGTGGCCCTATGCTCTAATTCTACAGGTAAATGACAAGGTTTCCCATAGACCAATCTATAAGGTGACATTCCAATGGGAGTCTTATAGGCAGTACTGTAAGCCCATAATGCATCATCTAATCTCAATGACCAATCCTTACGACTAGGCTTAACAGTCTTTTCTAAAATCTTCTTAACTTCCCTATTAGACACCTCAACTTGACCACTCGTCTGTAGGTGATAAGGAGTGGCAACACGGTGGGTGACCCCATAATGTTTCAACAAAGTGTGGAACTGAAAATTTTTGAAATGAGTTCCCCCATCGCTAATAATAGCTCTGGGAATCCCATGGCATGAGAAAATATTCTTTTTTACAAACTTGCACACCACTTTGTTGTCATTATACGTTGTTGCCTCAGCCTCAACCCACTTAGATACATAGTCTACGACCACTAAGATATGTTCAAAACCAAAAGAAACAGGAAAGGGAGCCATAAAATCTATTCCTCAAACATAAAAAATTTCCACTTCTGATATGGGAACCATAGGCATTTGATCTCTCCTATAAATCCCCCCAACCTGTTGACATCTAAGACAAGACTTGACATACTCATACGCATCCTCGAACAAGGATGGCCAAAAGAAACCACAGTCTAGCACTTTATGAGCTGTTTTCTTAGCACTAAAATGCCCCCCACATGCTAAACTATGACAGTGAGTAAGGATATCAAGTTGGTCAGCCTCCGAAACACATCTCCTAATGAGTTGATCAACACCAATCTTGAATAGATCAGGGTCGTCCCAGACATAGTACTTGGCTTGGGCATAGAAACTTTTCCTCTGCTGCGATGTCCAGTAACTTGGCGTCTTACCTGTCACAAAGTAATTAAATAAGTTAGTAAACCAAGGTAATTTAGACACAAATAAGAGCTGTTCATCAGGGAAAGATTCTTTGATCACGTCAACTGCATTTGGAACCAACGTGGGCAACCTTGACAGATGACCAGCCACCACATTCTCTGACCCCTTTTTATCTCGTATCTCCGAATCAAACTCTTGCAGCAACAAATTCCACCTTATCAGCCTGGGTTTGGCATCTTTTTTATTCAAAAGGTACTTCAATGCACTATGATCTGAGTAGATTATCACTTTAGCTCCCCAAATATAAGCACGGAACTTATCCAAAGCATATACTACTGCCAATAGTTCCTTCTCTGTAGTAGTATAGTTTTTTTGAGCTTCAGAAAATGTCTTGTTGGCATAGTAGATTACAACCAGTTTCTTGTCTACTCTCTGGACCAGTACTACTCCCACCGCAAAGTCACTTGCGTCACACATAATCTCAAATGGCTTAGTCCAATCAGGTGACTCCAAAATAGGAGCATCAGTGAGCTTAGCCTTTAACAACTCAAATGCCTTCAGACATGCTTCATCAAACACAAACTCAGCATCCTTCACTAACATATTACACAGTGGCTTGGAAATGGTGCTGAAATCTTTGATAAACCTCCTATAAAATCCAGCATGCCCCAAAAATGATCCGACTCTCTTTACACTGGTTGGTGGTGGTAAAGATAATATAAGCTGGATTTTGGCTTTATCCACTTCCATTCATTTCTCAGAAACCACATGGCCTAATACAATTCCTTCCTTGACCATAAAGTGGCTCTTTTCCCAACTCAGCACCAAATTCGTTTCAGTGCACCTCTTCAAAACTTGCTCCAGATGGTGTAAACACCCTTCAAACATCTTGTCAAAAATGTAGAAGTCGTCCATGAAAATCTCTAGAGAGCCTCCTACCATATCCGAGAATATTGCCATCATGCAACGCTGAAAGGTAGCAACCCAAACGACATTCGTCTAAAAGCGAATGTCCCGTAAGGACACGTGAACGTGGTCTTCTCTTGGTCATCAGGGTGAATAGGAATCTGATTGTACCCCGAGTATCCATCCAAAAAGCAATAATACTTCTGTTCCGCCAACTTTTTAACTATCTGATCTACGAAAGGCAATGGGAAGTGATCCTTTGAAGTGGATGCATTCAACTTTCTGTAGTCTATGCAGACCCTCCAGCCCGTTACTGGTCTAGTTGCAATCTGACTGTCCTCGGTGTTTATCACTGTCACCCCAGACTTCTTAGGGTAAATAGTACCCACATCTAACCACTTCAGCACCTCCTTCTTCACCACTTCTCTTAAATTCGGATTGAGTCTCCGCTGTGCATCCCTTGAAGGTTTAATGTCGCCTCCGTTATGATTCTATGCTTACAAATTGTAGGACTTATCCCCTTAAGATCAGAGATTGTCCAACCCATGGCTGCTTTATGCTTTCCCAAAACCTCAATTAACGCCCTTTCTTCCTCTTTTGTCAAATCCGAAGCTATGATTACTGGCAAACTCTCATGTGGTCCCAGAAATACATACTTAAGATGAGTGGGTAAGGCCTTGAGTTCCAACGTGGGAGCTTGCTCC
The DNA here is from genome assembly GCA_020465985.1 of Centrapalus pauciflorus. Classification (NCBI taxonomy): domain Eukaryota; kingdom Viridiplantae; phylum Streptophyta; class Magnoliopsida; order Asterales; family Asteraceae; genus Centrapalus; species Centrapalus pauciflorus. The sequence goes on from JAANYP010001387.1 coordinate 37,461, forward strand.
AAGGAAGGTCTAATCGACTCTGGGAGATCCTCGGGTAGCTTTTCAAACTTTAATGACCATGGAGGTTGCTTATTCTGCTTTGTCCCTCCAAACATTTCCTCTAAACTCATTAGCCAACCGCATTCAACCGTCTCGTGCTCTCGACATGACAGTGCATAACCCAATTCGTCCCTGCTAGTCATCAATGGTGCTTGTGATCCTGCTAGCTCATCAAGGTAGCAATCAAATAGCACTCTGAATCATAAGAAACGTTAGGGATAACATTGAAAACATTCAACTTTAATTTTCTATTCCCGAAAGCTAAGTCCAAGGCACCCGTCCTATAATTAATTTGGGCATTGATAGTGGCCAAAATTGGCCTACCCAAAATGATTGCGGGCTGGTTGTCCCGACTTCTCTGATCTGAATCTAACACAAGAAAGTCTACCGGGTAATAGAAATCTTCAACTTTTACAATTACATCGGTTAACATACCCCTTGGAATATTAGTAGATCGATCAGCTAGTTCACATCTGTGGGTGTTAGGCTTCCTAAGTCGTGCTGATCAAATAAGTTTCCAGGGAGTATGTTAACACTTGCTCCCAAATCTAACAATGCCTTCTTAATCCTAATATCACCAATAGTAACAGAGATAAGAGGTGAACCTGGATCCTTAAGCTTGGGCGGCAGTGAACTTGAGACTACAACTCTTACCTGCTCCGTGAGGTTAATTTGTTTTGGCAAAATCGTGTGGAACTTGCGCTTTTGGGTACACAAGTCCTTCAGAAACTTTGCATAAGCTGGAACTTGCTGCAATGCTTTCACCAGTGGAATGTTGATCCTCACTTGATTGAATGTCTCCTATAGATCCTCTATTTGTGGCCCTTTCTTCCCAGACATTGGCCTATTCGGATCCTCTAGAGCTGATGGGTACGGAGGTGTTGGTTCAGGCTTTGGTTGCTCTTCCTTTTATACCACAACTACCTCAAACTGAACTTGCTTCTTCAACTTGACCTCTCTTTCAGACTTTGAATGTGGAATGGTCTTCCCATCATCTATGATCTCCTCAACATCACTGTCTATGTCTTCCACTTCCGGCACCACCACTTTGTTGTCAACCTTCTTTCCACTACGCAAAGTGGTAACCTTCTGTAACTCACTAACTTCGTTCAACTCTTCCACCTCATGTACTGTCTGCTTCTCTTTGCCTTTAGAATGAGAATGGTTGACTTGACTATTACTTGGCAATCTGCCTCCATCTCTTTTCGTAAGCTGATCTGCGATCTGCCCCATATGCTATTCTAGACTGGCCATTAACTTTGTTTACACATAGGATTGTTGCTTCATATAATCCATAAGCTGATCCATCTTTGAGTCCTTTGAAGCTTCCTTAACAGCAGGTTCCTTCTCTTCCTTGGTACCAGATGATGTACCACCTTAGAAATTCCTACTCTGTGAATACCGATTCCCTTGGACAAACCTGGGTTTTGCATACTCCTCAACTCTTTGATCATCTCTCCAACGAACGTTATGTTGGAATTAGTGTCCAAGTCACAATTATTTGTAAACATATTGTTATCAGGCTGGATCCTTTTTGGGTGCATGCAATGAATTGTAAAGAGAAGATGATTAACATAAATATATAATGTTAATTAGTTTGTTAATTTATTATGGTTAATAAATTAATTAGAAACTAAATAATTGATTATATTTGGTTAATGGGTTAGTTTGTTAATTTATTAACAGTTAATAAATTAACCGGAAGCTAATAGAATTAATTGAGGAAGTACAGGGGCTAAACTGCAATTAGTTGATAGTCAACAGGGCAACCCCTAAACCCTAATGGGGGGGGGGGGGGGGGGCATCAATCCATCCCACATGGATTTGGGATCAAAAATTTGTAGGTTTCTAAAACCTATAAATAGGCAGCCCCTGCCTGCTTCATTCCTCGCTCATTCAATTCTAAGTTCTCTAACGATTACAAGGGATACCAGTTTTAGGACTCTGAGATCTGAGCTTAGAAAAGTTATAATTATCTTTTCTTTTGTTCATTGGGTGTGAACAACTAGAGGCGATCTTGCTTTAGACGCTTGTTGATCGATTCAGAGGCTGTTCGTGAAATCGTTCTTCGTGGAAAACAAATTGCGAATTTTCTCAAGATTAGTTTTTCTTATTCATCTCTTTATTTTAATAATTAGTTGCTTAGCTTGTTTGGTTAGATCCTTAAGGTTTTATATTCTTGCATAGTTAGGTTATTTAATTGTCTGCAAAGTTTTAATTTAACCTAGCAAGGGTATAGGAAACCCAACAGTGGTATCAGAGCGGTTAACCTAACGAGCTTTGCACTAATTTTGAGATGATAATCTTGTTCTTAAATTTCGAAATTTGTTTTGATTAATTTTCGGAATTTTGATTTAGTTTTAATTTTAAATTAAATTGTTTAAACTTAAAATTAATTTTTAAATATTAAATAAATCCGAAAAATTAATTAAAAATTAATTTTTCGAAATTTTTGGAGTAAAATCCGTTTTTTGATAATTATTTAATTATTTAAATAGTTTTTAAATATTAAATTAATTGTCTAAATTTTGAAAATTGTTTTTCATATTTATCTTCAAATTTTCGGATTTTTAAAAGGTTTTAAATGGATAAATCTGAAATATTAAATAAATTATTATTTTATTAATTTAGGATTATTAGTTTAATTAAGGGTTTGATTTTTGGGGTTTTAGATAAACATGCCTTAGAGATAAGCTTGATTTTCTAGGTTTATCCTAAATCCTATTTATCTAGAAATTACCTTAATTTAAATTAAGTACTTATCCTAAAGGTTTTAGAATATCATAATTTATTAGGATAAACCTGTATTATCCTAGGTTTAAATTTTGAGGATTTATATGGTTATATATATAGGTTTCGGATTTAATATATATATATTTAATAATTAAATGTTTCTTATTTTATTTAAATATTGAAACCGAAATATATATATAAAAAATAAATATTAATTTTAAACCCTAATATTTTAAATTGTTTAAAATATACCCTGAATTTTAAAATGTTTAAAATAGACCCTTTAATTTTAAAAGTTTAAAATTAAACCCCTAAGATTTAAAAGAAATTTATATATGTATTATTGATTTTATATATATATATATATATATATATATATATATATATATATATATGTGTATGTATATATATATATATATATATATATATATATATATATATATATATATATATATATATATCATTTAAATCTAATTACATCGTCAGTCAATTGATAAATCGGCTCACCCATAGTGAACAAACTATAAACGAGGTATAAGGCGGGTCGCTCTGCTTCCCTAAAGGAGTAGGTTTTTAACAGCTTCGCGCTGACCTACCTCCTCCGCTTTGCTGTGCGTTCAATGGAGCTACCGAGGACTTTTGATAGGATGGTGTCCAGATTAAAAGTATAATCTAAAGTACTAAAACAAAAAATCCCGTTTTAGATATATCAAAAGTGAATTAGTATGCAAATCCATGAAAAATGCACATCTCCTATATGCACTGTTAGTGGAGCGTGTGTATTGACCGGCACACTAATGAGAGACATATTAGGAGGTGATGTAGGACTCGCGATTCCCGGACTGATCCGTGCCGGGTCTTACGCAGTTTTGCATGGTTAGATTCACCATCTTGTCCGTGATCCTCACCAACCCAGTCACGGATAGTAGTTGAGCATAACCGAGATTAACATGCCATTGATAAGATTCAATGAATCTCAAAAGATCTAGGAATTTCATAGAGATTGAAATCGACAAGAGTTTGTCCACCTAAAATAAATTCGTGGCGTGATTACGGCGACCCTTTTCATAAAACGAATCGAAAATATGGATCCTAGCCTTAATTTAAATTGGGTAAATTGTTTAAGGAATACTTCATACTAACTAAAACTTTATCTCACAGATGTCTACTTCTACTGGTACTCCCACTCCTGCTCCCAACCCCGCATCCAACTTCTCACTCCTTTCCGTTCTGGGTAGGGAAAAACTATCCGGTCCGAACTATGTGGACTAGATGAGAAACCTCAGGTTTACGCTGAGGTACGAGAACAAGGAGTATGTTCTCGATGAAAAAATTCCCACACTGAATGAGAATCCCACCCAGGAGGAAACGGACGCACACCAGAAACATTACGATGATGCAAACAAAGTGTCGTGCATCATGGCGTCATCCATGGTTCCTAAGCTTGCTAAAGCCTTCGAGAATACATGGGCCTTTGAGATGAATCGGCAGCTGCGAGAGATGTTTGAGGCTAAGGCGAGCAAAGAGCGCCTTGATGTGGTAAGATCCCTCATGGCCTGCAAACCAAAACCTGGAACATCTATCTGCACTTTCGTCCTTGAGATGAAGGGGTACTTCGACCGGCTGCAGGCTCTCAATATGGTGTTTGACTCTGAGTTCTCCACCAATATCATTCTTTTTGGACTGCCCACCATCTATAATCAGTTCGTACTCTCCTATCAGATGAACATGAATCAGAAGGAGACGTCAATTATGGAACTGCATAATCTGCTCCGAACCGCTGAACTGGGCATCAAGAAAGATGAGACCCCTGTGGCCCCTGTGCTTACTGTCGGTAAGGCCTCAAAGAAACGGAAGTCATCCTGGAAGGCCCCAAAAGGAAAGTCCAAGAAAGGGTCTCAAGGGAGAACAGAGTCCGGTATTGTGCCTACTAAAGATCCGGAGGAAGCAGTATGCTTTTACTGCAATGGCAAGGGGCACTGGAAGCGAAGCTGCCCATCATATCTGAAGGACCTCAAAGACGGCAAAGTCGAAAAGGCCATCACCTCAGGTATGTTCATGATCGAACTCCATAACACTTCTATCTCCAATTCATGGGTTCTTGATACAGGATGTGGTACTCACATTTGCTCTGTATTGCAGGGACTAAGGGAAAGAAGAAGCTTGAAGCATGGAGAGCTGAACCTAATCATGGGGAATCGAAAGATCACGCCTGTGAAGAAAGTCGGAAGGTTCCAGCTCGTGCTTAGATCAGGAGTAGAGATTAGCTTAAATAATTGTTGTTATTCACCCGATATGAATCGGAACATTATTTCTTTGTTTGCCTTGTATAAGGATGGATACAATTTCAGCTTTGATAATAATAATGGAAGTATTTTGGTTTATTTGAATGATGTTTTTATATTCAAAGCTTGTCCTTATAATGGCATATATGAAACTGTAGGTCCCGAAAGGTTCCCAAAGTATATAGCTTTAACCTGTAGAGGGGGGGGGGGGGGGTGAATACAACTATTTAAAAACTACACAATATTTTCTCAATGTTTGTATGTATTATCAACAAGTTGTTAATTACAAACAAGCTTGAATGCGGAAAGGTTCAAGCTGAGATGACAGATACAACAGTATGTTCACTAGTCTAAGACAGACTCAAACTAGTTTACAATGAATACACTCACTAAGAAGCACTCACTGTGTTTACAAGACTCAGAGGGACAACTTAAGTAGAACAGCTTAGACACAAAGACACGGTAATTACACAAGCAGGCTTGCATGCATGAAAATCACACTTGCACGTTCACTCTTGGTTTCAACACTTAGCTTTCTTCACACTTCTTTCTGTCCTTAGAAGCTTCCTTTTATACCCATTCAGAGGATCTAAGAGAAACATCTTCATTGGACGAAATGAAAAAGGAGAAGTCTTGTTGAAAAGACAACATAACCTTTTCTGCACTTTTCTGAAAAGCAGACTTGTCTTCACATGTGCAAAACTTTTGTCTTTTCACTTTGTCTACTGTTGCATTGCCTTTAACTAATTTAGGAATGTCAACTTTGCGTCTTTCTTTCCTGTAAAGGCCTATTTTGATATAAGAAAAAGGTCTGTCACCCTTTTTCAAATAACCTTTTGTCTTCATGTTACAGAACAGCGTGGGCAGGCTGAGCAGTTCTGTTTTCCACTTTGTCTTCGACTTTGTAAACTGATCTTCTAGTCAAAAACAATACATGATGACTTGGAAACATATTCCATAAAGTGTTTAGCCTGTTCACAAAGAACAGGTTCTGTTCACAAAGAACAGAACACTTTAAAATTGCCCAAGCGGCTCAACAGTGTAGAGCAGCGTAGACAGTTTATGTCCAGCCTGTTCAGCAGACAGAGCAGCTTGGACAAACTGTCTTAGTTGCAACACATGCAACATATAGAACAGCTTTAGACTGATATTGCAAATCATTTTCAGGTTTCAATAAGACATATAACAGGCCTTAAATTCAACCTTCAAATGCATCAACAGGTTTGATTATAAATCTCCCCCTCAGATGTAGAACAGGTTTGACTGAGGCCTTTTTGTGCCTAACAGAGGTTAAATCCTAATATAAGGGAAGTAGTTAAGAAAGAAAGTGTTAAAATGGTTGGACGCTGGGATAATCTACCCCATATCTGAAATCAAATGGGTGAGTCCAACCCAAACTGTGCCCAAGAAGTCTGGGATCACAGTTATTGACACTGAAGATGGAGGAAAAATAACTACCCACCCTGTAACTAGATGGAGAGTACGCACCAATTACAGAATTTTAAATTCTGCTACTTCTAAGGATCATTTTCCACTACCATTTATAGATCAAATTGGGGAAAAGTTAGCAAGTCAAAAGTTTTATTGTTTCCTCGATGGGTATTCTGGCTATAATCAAATTCCAATGCATCCAGAGGATCAGGAGAAAACTACATTTACATGTCCATATGGCACTTTTGCGTACCGAAGGGTACCTTTCAGTCTATGTAATGCATCTGCCACATTTCAACGTTGTATGATGGCTGTCTTTTCAGATATGGTGGGTGGTTCTCTTGAGATATTTATGGATGACTTTTCCATACTCAATAAGACATTTGAAGATTGTCTAGGACATTTAGAGAAAGTCGTAAAGAGATGCACTGAAACCAACTTAGTTTTAAGTTGGGAAAAGAGCCACTTCAAGGTGAAAGAAGGGGTATTCTTAGGTCACATTGTGTCCGAAAAAGGTATGGAAGTGGATAAAGCGAAAGTCCAATTAATATATTCACTTCCACCTCCACCAATGTGAAGGGAATAAGATCATTCCTAGGCCACGCTGGTTTTTATTGGCAGTTTATTAAGGACTTTAGTGAAATCTCAAGGCCGTTAGGTAATCTTTTAGCAAAAGTTGTTGAGTTTAATTTCGATGAAGCTTGTATGAAAGCATTTCAGAAACTTAAATCGAAATTAACTGAAGCACCAATTCTCCAATATCCAGATTGGTCTTAACCTTTTGAGATCATGTGCGATTTACTATGCAAGTAAAACCTTTAATGAGGCACAAATCAATTATACGACTATGGAGAAAGAATTATTAGCCGTAGTATTTGCCCTGGATAAGTTCAGATCATATATATGGGGGGCAAATATAATTGTGTACTCAGACCACAACGCTTCAAGGCATTGATTAGCAAAGAAGGATGCCCAGCCTCGATTGATTCAGTGGATTCTTCTGTTTCAAGAATTTAATTTAGAAATAAGAGGCAAGAATGGCACAGAAAATGTTGTTGCCGACCACTTATTATCCGGACGAACTCAACTGATAGGGACTCCTTCCCTAATGAACAATTATTATCAATTTCCAAGATTCCCAGGTTTGCGAATTTAGTCATTTATTTCGTATCAAGAAGATTGTCGGAGCACTGGAACCTATAACAAAGAAAATACTTGTAGGTCCCAAAAGGTTTCCCAAGTGTATAGTTCTAAGCTGTAGAGGGGGGTGAATACAGCTATTTAAAACTTAACAATCTTTTTCTCAATATTTGTGTATATTATTAACAAGTGTTGATTACAAACAAGCTTGAATGCGGAAAGGTTCAAGCTGAGATGACAGATACAACAGTTGTTCAGCTAATCTAACACACACTCAGCCTAGACACAATGACTATGCTCACTTAGATGCACTCACTGTTTTTACAAGACTATGATGGACAGCTTACACAAGAACAGCTTAGACACACTCTACTGTTTTATATAAGCAGACTTGCATGTATGGAATAACACACTTCAATGCACGTTCTGATTTCACACTCTTGATTTCTCATAATCCTTAGAAGCTTCCTTTTATACCCAAAAGGCGAATCTCAGTGAAGCTTCTTCACTGGACAGATGAGATAGTGGAGAGTCTTTCCAAAAGGACAAAACACCTTTCTGCACTTTCTGATAAAGTATCTTTGTCTTCACATGGCAGAATCTTTGTCTTTTCCTTATTGTCACTGTGGCATAAGGCTTTAACCATAAAAGGAATGTCAACTTTGCATCTTTCTTCTTTTGCTAATGCCATTTTGATATAAGAAAAGGTCTGTCACCCTTTTCAAATATCTGTTTGTCTTCATGTAATCAGAACAGCGTGGGCAGGCTGTGCAGTTCTGTTTTCCACTTTGTCTTCGACTTGTAAACTGATCTTGTAGCCAGAAACAATACATGAGGACTTGGAAACATATTCCATCAAGTGTTTAACCTGTTCCCAAAGAACAGGTTCTGTTCCCAAAGAACAGGTTCTGTTCACAAAGAACAGAACACTTGTAAACTGCCCAAGCTGCTCAAGAGAACAGAGCAGCATAGACAGTTTATGTCCAGCCTGTTCAGCAGACAGAACAACTTGGACAAAATGCCTTTGTTGCAACGAATGCAACATGGTAAACAACTTTGGGCTGATATTGCAAATCACTTTTCAGGTTTTAATAAGGCATATGTCAGGCCTTAAATTCAAACTTCAAGTGCATCAACAGGTTTGATTAAAAATCTCCCCCTGAGATGTACAGCAGGTTTGACTGAGGCCTTTTTGTGCCTAACAATCTCCCCCTATTTGCAATAATCAGTCTAAGCTTATTTAATCAATAATCACTATACATTTTTACAATACATCTTGCTGAAAAGAAATTACAACATTTAAGTAAAGTAGAAGATCAGTTTATATATACTGATTTTGATTACATAGACAACACATGCTTTTACAGAAGTACAACTAATGTATATTACAACTGATGTAAATGAGAAAAGTTACAACTTATGTAACAAAGTACAACTAATGTACAAACAAAAAGTTCAACACTTTGGACTGTTGATCTTGGGAGTAGATAATGGCAAGTCTGTCCAACAGATGGACAGCACCAATTCTTCACCTACCCTGATGGTAGATGGACTTTACTCCAGTGGTCGTGGTCCTTCAAACATCTTTTCAAGCTCATCCCTTGTTTCCTCCAGATCTTGGATTTCAACTCTGAGGATCATAAACTTGGGATCTTGAAGTTCACCTCTCTCATAAAAGCCTCTGAGCTGGTCCTAGATGGCTGCTCTCCACCTGCTTGATTGCCTGAATGAAGTTGCAAGTCTGAAGGCTGCAAGCTGTCTCAGATCCACCTTGTATAGATCTGATGCTCTCTGAAAGCACTTCTTCTGTGTTGGGGGATCTACAAAAAATGCCCCTAGCTCAGGTTCTTCAATAATTTTGCCTTCTTCAAACTCAACTCCACTGGGCAGGCTGTAGTCAATTCCTTTCATCTCAACAGCATAATCACCCTGTTCAATTAAGATGAGGAGTTCCTCCAGCTCAGAATCGTTTCTGGTCTTCCTGGCCTTTATTTTGGGGTATGTCACAGAGGCACCCTCACTTACTTCTTTTGAGATCAGGCCAAGATCCTTCACTCTCTCCATCAGCTTCTTAACATATGCCCTGACAGTCTTAGCCGTTTCTGACTTAGACTGGCTCAGGGCAACTGCCAGCTCAACCCATTCCCTGTACCCCATTTGGGCAACATAAGTGTAGTCATAAGATTCCAGTTCAGGGCCTGTAGCACCCATTCTGGTTATTTGTAGCTCCCACTGTTCGCCTTTTCTTGAAATAGGGTCAGCTTTGACAATAGACTCCTTGGCAACTCTTCTATCAGCAACATCATGAAACTTCTTCCTTGCCAGGTTGTCAAAGTGGAACTGGGCCCTTGCAGAGGATGCTTGCTTTGATTTGGTCACAGAGACCAGAGCACCCTTTTACTGTACACTTTCCTTGTCACCAGCTGATTCTCTAGCAACTTCTAGCAGTTTTCTCTGTACATCCAAAGAGGGCATTTTTGGTTTTGCTTGCCTCTTTGAATGCAAGAGATATGACAGCTTTGGCAGATTCTTCTTCTTTTCTAACTATATCCAGGGCTTTGAGCTGTTCATCTCTGAGCTCATAGTATTTTTCAAGAGGAAAACACATTTCTTTGGCCCTAGCTTTGTCAAATTTTAGCTCAGCTGCTTTCTGGTGGTCAGGATCAACCACTGCCTTTTCTTTTCCTTTAGTTGTTGTAGTAGTAACAGCTTCAGGAACGTCTTCTTCTTCTTCCTCCAGTATGAGGTGTCTCCTTCTGCTGCTTGGCATGTCCTCAGAAATGAATTCCTCCCCCTTAGACTGTGCAGGGTTTGGAGATTCAGCCTGAGTAGGCTGAGCAGCTTCAGGTAGATGAGAGGCACCCTCGGCTGGATATGTACCTGTTCCAGATGCACCTGCTATTTGACAAGTAGGTGCTGATGATGCTGATTTCTCCTTAGGAGAAGAAGATTTCTCCCCCTTAGACTTAGTCTTACAGGCAGACAACTTCTCCCCCTTTGAGGGAGATGGACCAGCACCTTCAACAATTGGTCTACCTTTAGAATCAAATTCAGCAGGCTTTGAAGCAGTTTTGGCAGCAGGCTTGGGACCAACCAGGCTATGCACTAAGAAAGCTAGATTGTCCTTCACCTCTGCAATTTGGGAAAGACTGGTTTGAAGAGAAGAGGACTGAGAATCAGCAAGAGAGGTCAGCTAAAGAATATTTTTCTCTATCGAAAGCTGTGAATAGCAAACTTTGAAGCTGTGCAAGATGTAACTCAAGAGAGTCTTGCACATCAGCAAGGTTTGCTGACACAGAATTTGATAGAGAAACGATGAGAGTGTTTAGGCTGGCCAAGGTGGTAGGAAGTGTAGTATTGGAAGTGGTGAGGAGAGTGGACAGCTGTTGGGAGATGGCTGTCATAGAGGACACAGAGTCCTGTTGGTGTGAAAGAATTGAGGAGGGGGAAGTGGAGACGTTTTGCAGCTGTGCAATGAGTGCAATCAGCTGTGTGGAGGTGTCAGGTGGAGGAGAGGAGGGGAAGGATTTCTTGAACACCTCAAAGAATCCTTTAAGCTGTTCAGACACAGAGTCTGAAATGAGATAAGGTAGAAAAGACATGGAAGTTTCTAAAGAACCAACTTTGTTTGTCAGCAGGGAAAGCTGATCCTTCAAAGGCAGGTCTTTAGGGGAAGGTGGTGTATGGGTGGATTGTTTGGAGTGGGTAGATGGAGATGAAGAGGATTAGGCTGGTGTATGGGGATGTGATGTAGAAGGAGAGGGTATTTTAGAAAGAAGCTCCATAGCCTGGGCAAAAGAAATGTTGCCCAGTTTGGAGGGATCAATGGGTCCTTCAGCAGTGGCTGTAGCTGCATCATTAGGAGAGTGGGTAGAGGATGGTAGCCTTTCAGACACTGCTTGTTTTGCAGCACCTTCATTAAGGCCAGTGGTGGTTCCCTCTGCAGTACCTTGGTTTAAAGGTACCTAATCATGAGGAGATGGTATTTGCATTTCAACATCAGCAGTGGTGAAACCTGCTGATGGAGTTTGCATAATGGGAGTAGCCTCACCAAAGGGATGTTCTATTCCCTGAGGTTCATCAGCTTGAGTGGTTGGTCCTTCAGCAACTGGTTGGTGTAGAACAACTGCATCATGAGGAACAGAAGTTTGAGGCTGAGCTGCTGGTTGGTCTAAGCCAACAGTGTGGGCACCTCGTGCAGACTCAGGGTGTAGAGAAGTATGAGGTGGGGACAGTGTGGAGTCAGTATGGAGTGGGGAGAACTCCTGTCTTTCAATATTCTCAACCTGTTGGGAGGCTGGAATAGTTGATGTGGCTGTCTTCATTTGTACAACTGGCTCCTGTTGGGAGGAACCAGTGGGTCTAGGCTGACTGGGGGTTGACACAGGGTGGAGTGAAGCAGGCTCCTATTGTGCTGAACCATCTCCCAAAATAGGAGAGGCAGCAGGGGTAGCTTCTTTTTCAACTGAACTCTGTTGAGAGGGATCAGAGGGGCTAATTTCTGCTGTTTTGGTTTTTGGTTTCTTTTTGGCAAGGGTTTTTCTTTGGTAGGATTTGAGAGATGAGGTGGGTGATTGTGGAGAGGTGAGAGGTTCAGGGTGGACAGGTTTGGAGACTGGGATAGAAACAGGTGGGTTGGCATGTTCCATAGTCTCAGGTGCCACAGAGGCACCAGCCACAAAGGCTTCAGGTCCAACAAATGAACCAGGGTGAGGAGCTTGCTCCCCCTTAGCCACAGAGGCTGAGGGTGCAGACTTAGACTGAGCTGTTTTTGCCTTCTTGTGGACAGGATCAGCTTCAGTGATGCCCAGGGTCCTTTTCACAAGTTTGGCTCTGGCTTTGGATTTTCTTCTGGGAGCAGCTTCTGGATCCACCCTCACATCAGAGGGCCCTTCCACCAATCCTAGCAGCCTCCTCATTGGAGTAGAGAGAGGAGGCTCATTTGGGAGAACCGAAGTATAGAAAACTCTATTTCATATAACAGGAAAAACAGCAGCGCAGAGTAAAGGCTGAGAGTTATACAAATGCTCACCACAAACGTGCTTGAAAAATGAGGCTCAGAAATCTGGGGTAACGAACAGCAGCTGGACGTGTCTCCTGCTGCACCAGATTCCTCAGATTCATGAAAATCCATCTGGTCATGTTGATAGTAGTCCCTTTCACCAACAGTAGGACTATAGGAATCTCATCACGGCTTTGTTGGTCAAAGGAACCAACCTTACTGCTGAAGCACATAATCACTGAGGCAAACAAGAAACTGTAAGTAGGAGACAAATCCTTTCTGAACAGCGTAGCTCCAACTTTTGGTTCTGCTACACCACAGAAGTGCAGCAGATTCTTCATCTGTTCATCTTCAGACTGTGGCTGATCATATGTTTTAGCCACAGGGAGTCGAAGGGCTTCCCTGATCAGATGAATGTTGATCTCAATGGTCTGAGTCCCATTGAGTATAGTGCCCTTAATGACTTTGGTGTCTGGGTTGTAGGCACAAGTGTACCAAAACTCATACACCATCTCCTGCTACAGGACACCAGGATTGGCAGTCATGGCATAGTTCAATGGATGAACTTTCACAAACTCCACCATATCTTCGTAGCCTTTCCCCACATAGTTTTTGGGGATGGATAGGTTAGCAAGGTAGTTGGTAGGTTTCAAGGTCAGCATTGTGGTGACTGATGGATGTTTCTGAACATCAGCACCCACAAACACTGGTAGAAAGGGGTTATTTCTGTGAGCCATTTGGGAAGTAGTGAAAGTAGCAGAAGCACAAGACACTTAGTCAATTTTTGGGGTTCTTAGGAAGTTTATGGAAGTAGTGAGGAAGACGAAGATGAAACAGTAGGGGGTATTTATAGGATTTGAATGTGAGTGGGTATGAGAGAGAAACATTTGGGCGGTTGATTTGAAAAGGTCGTTAACGGAAAACGGAACGGTTGTCCATGTCAGACCGTTTGTCAGATCACTTGAGCCCTTTTAATCACTAACACACGTAGACCCACATTATCCGCAGTAATTAAGTTAAATAAAAACAAAAATTAAGTAACTTAATTGTGAAGAAAGGTAATCAAAACTGATGGTCTAAGCTGATGGTCAAACCTGTGATGAGCAGGGTCATCACAAGCTGTTCACCCTTCAAGCTGTTCCTTCTACCTGTTTAGCTATGTAAGAACAGATTGTATTTAATAGCTGACCAGGTTACAAGACAGTGTCTTGTATGATAGATTGAAAGAGTGAGCAGGGTGGAGGTTTGATCATCAGGTCAAGCTTGACATACAAACTGTTATTGTCAAACCTGTTATACGTTCAAGCTGTTCAAGTTTTGCAGAAAATGGCTAAGTATAGAACATGCATAGCCTCTTCTGTCTAAGCTGTTCTGCGAAACTTGAGCAGTGTGAGACATATAATGTCTTAGAACATTTTTGACACTTAGTCACTTTGGTTTAACATGCCCAGCTTGCTTACCAGATAGTTAAATTTGTTTTCATCAAGAGGTTTGGTGAAAATGTCTGCAAGCTGCTCATCTGTGGAAATAAAACTTACCTCCATATTACCTTTCTGAATGTGATCCCTGATGTGATGTCTGACCACTATATGCTTTGTTCTGGAGTGAAACACTGGATTGTTCGAGATAGCTATGGCACTTATATTATCACATAAATAGGAGTTTTCCTATATACAAGTCAATAGTCTTCATCTGATGCTGCATCCACAAAATTTGCCCACAGCAGCTTCCAGCAACAATGTACTCAGCTTCAGCAGTAGATGTAGAAACTGAGTTCGGCTTCTTGCTACACCAACTGATCAACTTTCCACCAAGGAGTTGACATCCACCTGTTGTGCTTTTCCTATCTAACCTGCATCCTGCAAAGTCAGAATTTGAATAACCTGTTAGTTCCAGGCTTGAGTCTTTGGGATACCAAAGACCCAAACCTGGTGTACCCATAAGGTATCTGAAGATTCTTTTCACAGCAGCTAGATGTGATTCTTTTGGATCAGCTTGGAATCTAGCACATAAACAGGTAGCAAACATAATATCAGGTCTACTAGCAGTTAAATACAGCAAGCTCCTAATCATGCCTATGTAAGCTGTTACTGAAACAGCTTTGCCACTAGCATCTGCATCCAATTTTACATTGGTTGCCATTGGGGTTTTAATAGGAGAACTTTGATCAAATTTAAACTTTTTCAATAGATCTGAAGTATACTTTCTTTGATTTATAAAAATTCCAATTGAGGTTTGTTTAACCTGTAATCCTAAAAAGAAAGTAAGTTCTCCCATCATACTCAGTTCTATTTGGATTTCATGAGCAATGAAAAATTCTTGCATAATTGTTCATTAATAGAACCAAATATTATGTCATCCACATAGATTTGAACAAGCATAATATCAGACTTCACTTTCTTTATGAATAGTGTGGTATCCACTTTACCTCTTGAATACCCATTGCTCATAAGGAAATCGGTAAGATTGTCATACCAGGCTCTAGGGGCTTGTTTTAGACCATAGTGGGCTTTGGCCAACTTATAGACAAAACCTGGATGATGTTCATCTTCAAAACCTGGAGGCTGCTTGACATAAACTTCCTCTTGCAGCTTCCGATTCAGAAATGCACTCTTCACATCCATTTGAAATACCTTCATGCTCTTATGAGCAGCGTAGGATAGTAACAAACGAATTGCCTCTAGCCTGGCCACAGGAGCAAATGTTTCATCATAGTCAATACCTTCCTCCTGTCTATAGCCCTGAGCAACAAGTGTTGCCTCATTTCTAATTACATGACCTGGCTCATCCATCTTGTTCCTGTAAACCCATTTGGTGCCAATTATAGTTTTACCTTTAGGAGCAGGGACCAGCTTCCATACCTTGATTCTCTCAAACTGATTGAGTTCTTCTTGCATGGCAGTGATCCAATTGGCATCCTTGAGTGCTTCATCCACTTTCTTTGGCTCCAAGAGAGACACGAAACTAGAGAACATACAAAAGTTCCGTAAGCTGTCCCATCTTGTTTGTACCCCTTTGTTGATGTCACCAATTATTTGATCATTGGGGTGACACCTGATCCACTTAGGATCATTTCTCAATGAGAATTCTCCTGAGTTGTTTGCATCTTCAACAGGTCCCGTTGAACAGCTTTCAAGATTTTCAAACACACTGATGTCTTGAACCTGTTCACTTGTTGAGCATGACTCTCCATTGTTGAACACATCAGCAGAAGATCCAGGAAAATCAGCATTGATTGGTTCAGGACATGAGGTTGTAACTAAGTCAGTACACTTATTCACACAGGATGTATCAACATAATCATCATCATGTCCATCATGGTTTTCAGGTTCCACTCTGGATGTAGTGGACGCTTTTGAGTCCTCTTCACTGTTTGAATGCATGAGATCATCAAAGTTGAATTCTCCTGAAACTGATTCATGAACAGCTTTGGTGGAGGCATTCCTGGACTCTTCAAAGGTGACATTGATAGATTCATCTATCACCTTTCTTTTGTTGTTGTACACTCTGTGGGCTTTGGAGATAGCAGAGTATCCAACAAACACACCTTCATCAGCTTTTGGTTGAAACTTTGCCAGTTGGTCCCTTTGATTTAGAACGAAGCAGGGACATCCAAACACATGGAAGTAGCTAATATTTGGCCTCGTCCCTTTGAGCAGCTCATTGGGAGTCTTAGTGAACCTTTTCACCACTAATGATCTGTTTTGGGTGAAGCAGGCAGTGTTGAAAGCTTCAGCCCAGAATGATGAAGGTAAACTAGATGCACACAACATGGTTCTAGCAGCTTCAATAAGGGTTTTATTTCTCCTTTCAGCAACTCCATTTTGTTGTGGAGTTATTACTTCTGAAAAGTTTTGTGAGATCCCTTTTTCTTCACAGAAGTCTACAAGTGTACTGTTTCTGAACTCAGTACCATGATCACTTCTAAGCTGCTTCACTTGAGCAGAGTTCAGCATTTCCATCTTTTTGACAAATCCAATGATTTCTCTAGCAGCCTCTCCTTTTCTCTTCAAGAAGATTACCCATGTAAACCTGGAGAACTCATCAACCATTACTGGAGTGTGTCTTCTTCCTCCTAGACTTGGGACACTGACTGGTCCAAACAAGTCCATGTGGTTTAAGAAGAGAGGAGTATCAATAGAAAAATTATGCTTGGATTTAAAAGATGATTTCATCTGCTTGCCTTTCTCACAAGTTGTGTAGAGTCTATCCTTAACCAAGGTCATAGAAGGCAAACCTGTTACCAACTCTTTCTTACAGAGCTTGTTGATACTCTTGAAGTTCAGGTGTGACAGCCTTTTGTGCCATAACCAGTTTAGGTCTGCATTGGTTCTTGTGAGAAAGCAGGTTTCAGTTGTGGGATCAGCAGATTTCATGTCCACAACATATACACCTTTCTTCCGTTGAGCACACAACACAACTTTGACTTGAGGATCCAATATGTAACACAGGTGCTCATCAAAGTTAACCTTGTAGCCATCATCACACAGTTGACTTATGCTAACAAGATTATGTTTCAGCCCAACCACATAGGCTACTCTTTTGAACACTGCAGCACCAGCTTTAAGAGTTCCATATCCCTCAGTGGATCCCTGTACATTGTCACCAAATGTGACTTTTGGCCCTTTTTCAGGTCTGAGATCATTCAGCAGGTCCTTGCAACATGTCATGTGCCCTGAGCAGCCACTGTCCAAGTACCAAACCTGGGATGGTTGATTGTCCTGCAGAATGTCATAGGAAAATATTAGTTACTTTTAGGGGAACTCATCATAGAGATGAGTTCTCCTACTTCATCAACATGTGTTGATGGGCTAGTGATATCCACATTAATATTTCCTATTTGAATGGTATCAGTTTGGATACCACTCTCATTGACTAAGTTACTTCCAACACTGCTTGTTTTAGCAATGATGGAACTAGCAGAGTCAACAGGCCTCATGTCCTCAGTTTCAGGACAGTCTTTGGCCTTGTGTGTCTTCTTCCCACATTTATAGCATTTTCTCTTTTTAGCCTTTTTGGAAGAAGAGCTTTTAGAATCACATTCTGAGTTATTTCTGTTGATTTTATCAGCAGGTTTAGCAAACTTATTACTATTTTTCGATGAATCAACAACTTGGGTGGACGGCACAATAGCAACAGCTTTGCCTGTTTCTTCTTTCCTCTTTTTGGGAGGACAGATGTCAAAAACATGAAGCATGATTGGTTTTTGACCTTCCATAAGTTTGGGAAATTTAGTCCCAGATTTCTCAGGTTGAGCAATGGCTTTGCGTTTGCCCTTACTGAGATGTGATTGATGCTGCCTATCAACATAATCACTATTTCTAGTTTTGAAAGACTTGTTTTCATTTATAACTAGTTTTCCACTATGATTTGAAAACTTATTTGAAACCATAGCAGTTTTGCTTTCAACATGAGACTTACCCTTGTTAAAAGCAGGCTGCTTACCTTTTACAAAACTTATTTTCAAATTGTTTAGCATCAAAAGGATTAACATGTCTCTTAACATCAGCGTTGGACCTAGAGCCTGTTTTGTCAACAAGTTTGGTGTCCACCGCTGCAGCTTGAGCATGTTTTCCTTTCCTTTGCTTGTGTGAATCAGCAGAGCACTTAGCAGACTGATTTGATGGAGAACACATTCCATCATCAGCTTTTGGGCATTTTTCACACAAGCTGTCAGTATTTTGAGACCTGACAAACCTGTTTGTTGAGACCAGCTTTCCATTAACTTTTTGGATGAAAGTACTGGGAAGCTCACCAAGAGTGGATAAGTCAACTTTCAGATTATTGATCTTAACAATAGAAGTTGCTGTGTCAAGATCCCCTCCAAGATAGGCTTGGATTTGTGCAGGGATCTGCTGACTTATGCAATGGCTGACTTTTTGTGCAGATTGGCACTAAGAGTCAACTATCTGTTGAAGCTTTGCATGTTTTACATATGTTTCTCTCTTTTCTTCCGGTAAAATGGAGTTGATGTGTTTTATTTCATCAAGCTCATTTTCCAACTTATGGAAACTGTCCAGTTTACCATATTTAATTTCAAGATCAGTTTTAAGCTTAGAGATTTCAGATAGTAAAACATTTTGCTTCTCAATAGCAGCTTTTAAATCAACCAACATATACTCAAACATTTTTACTTTTTCATCAGAATTGTAAGACATAAAATTTTGTACCTTGTACATCATTGTAGGGTTCCAGTTTTCTAAGCTGCTGAAGGCTTCAGCTTCAGCCAAGTCCTGTTTGAAATTGCTAGTTGATGGGACATCAGTATTGGCCATCAGACAATTGTTGTCTTCTTCATCTGAGGATGAATCAGACTCCTCACAGTCACATGTCTCTGCCATCAATCCCTTTTGCTTGTTGGAAGCCACTGAGATTTCCAACTTTTTCACCTTAGCCATGGCCATAAGGTACTTAACCCTGTAGCAATCGTCCCTGTTAGTCTTGTATGGTTTGGAAGACTGTCCAACAGCTTTTGACACACAGTCAGCAGCTATATGGCCAGTTTTGCCACACTTGAAGCACTCAGCTTTAGATTTATCAAATGCCTTCTTCTTGACAGCATTTGAGTTCCCCTGCAGCATATTTCTTCCAAACCTCTTTTTGTTGAACCTTTTGAAAAGCATGGCTATCATCTGCTCATCATCAAGCCCAACAAGATCTGCATTGTCTTCCTCATCAGACATTTCCTCTCTTTCATCATCAGCCTGTTGATCAGGTTGTGTGAACACATCACATACCTGCCCAACAGGCTGTCTCACGCTGGCCACTAAGGCAGCACCTCTCTTGGACATTTCCAAGGTATTTCTCTTCTGCTGCCTTGACTGCTCATCATTTAGTAAGGATCCATATAAGTTTACAAGATCCATACCTTTGATGGTACCTGAATTTCTCAAGATGGTAGAAAAGTAGTTCCACTCTTCAGGCAAGATGTCCAAGAACTTGTTCACCAGGGTCAGGCTGTCCTTTGTGATCCCAACAGCTTTGAGATCATTAACAAGAGCAGTAAACCTGGTGTAGGTTTCTGCAAGTGTCTCCTTTGGTTTTGCAAAGAAGAGTTCATACTGTCTAACAAGATTATTAATCCTGTTTATCCAGTATGATTGTGGATCCATCATAGACGGTACACAAAGTATCCCACATCTCCTTTGCAGTCTTCATCTTCTCACCCTGTTTGAACACATCAACAGGCAGAGAGATAACCAGGTTATTCCTGGCTTTTGCATCCAGAGCAACCAGTCTTTTGTCTTCATCAGACCATTGATCTTTGGCCTTCTCAAAGGTTCTGATTTCAAGAGCAGCTCCTTCAACTGCAGGAGTTATGGTAGTAACAGAAGTTGCCACATAGGGACCTTCCATTACTATCTCTGCTAGTTTTACATCCAGATTCTCTAAATAAAGCATCAATCTGCACTTCCAGCCAGAGAAGTTTTGATGATTGAACTTTGGGGGTTTGGCCATTGACCCATTGTCATAGTAAGAGGAACTTGCAGCACTGTTGTCCATGGAAACGCAGGGAGAATGAGAGATCTAGAGTTGACGCACACTCTATCTGCTCTGATACCAGTTGTAGGTCCCAAAAAGTTTCCCAAGTGTATAGTTATAAGCTGTAGAGGGGGTTGAATACAACTATTTAAAACTTAACAATCTTTTTCTCGATGTTTGTGTATATTATTAACAAGTGTTAATTACAAACAAGCTTGAATGCGGAAAGGTTTAGCTGAGATGAAAAATACAACAGTTGTTCAGCTAAACTAGAACACACTCAGACTAGACACAATGACTATGCTCACTTAGATGCACTCACTATTTTTACAAGACTCAGATGGACAGCTTACACAAGAACAACTTAGACACACTCTACTGTTTTATATAAGCAGACTTGCACGCATGGAATAACACACTTCAATGCACGTTCTGATTTCACACTCTTGATTTCTCATATTCCTTAGAAGCTTCCTTTTATACCCAAAAGGCGAATCTCAGTGAAGCTTCTTCATTGGACAGATGAGATAGTGGAGAGTATTTCCAAAAGGACAAAACACCTTTCTGCACGTTCTGATAAAGTATCTTTGTCTTCACATGGCAGAATCTTTGTCTTTTCCTTTTTCTCACTGTTGCATAAGGCATTAACCAAAAGAGGAATGTCAACTTTGCATCTTTCTTCTTTTGCTAATGCCATTTTGAAATAAGAAAAGGTCTGTCACCCTTTTCAAATATCCGTTTGTCTTCATGTAATCAGAACAGCGTGGGCAGGCTGTGCAGTTCTGTTTTCCACTTCGTCTTCGACTTGTAAACTGATCTTGTAGGCAAAAACAATACATGAGGACTTGGAAACATATTCCATAAAGTGTTTAACCTGTTCACAAAGATCAGGTTCTGTTCACAAAGAACAGAACACTTGTAAACTGCCCAAGCTGCTCAAGAGAACAGAGCAGCGTAGACAGTTTATGTCCAGCCTGTTCAGCAGACAGAACAGCTTGGACAAACTGCCTTTGTTGCAACGAATGCAACATCGTAAACAGCTTTGGGCTGATATTGCAAATCACTTTTTACAGGTTTTAATAAGGCATATGTCAGGCCTTAAATTCAACCTTCAAGTGCATCAACAGATTTGATTAAAAATCTCCCCGTCAGATGTACAACAGGTTTAACTGAGGCCTTTTTGTGCCTAACAATACTTCTATGCTCAAGCAAGGCAATACATTTGGGATGAGCAACATGTATTTAAGATAGGTGCGGATCAAATTATGAGACATTGTGTCTCTGATTCCGAACATGAAGATATTCTTAAACAATGTCATGCATATGCATGCAGTGGTCATTTCAGTGCTAAGAAAACTGGCCACCAGATATTGCAGTGTGGGATTTTCTGGCCCACAATTTTAAGGATGCATACGAATTTGTAAAAGGATGCACGAGATGCCAGCAAACAGGCGGCATTACAAAAAAGGACGAAATGCCCATGACCCCGATATTAATTGTCGAAATAAAAACCATAGCCGTTTGCGGAGGATCTATGACTATGTTTTACCCTTTTGAATCTTTATTTACGTATTGATGTATTTGGATGATTGAATATTTTGTGTGATACAAATGATATGCATTTGGTTGTTTTATGAGTAATTGATTTAATTGGTAAAAGCAAGATAATTCATAATGATATTATTATTTCTGTCGAGTCCATTAGTTTATGGATTAAACAAGTAATGTGACTAAGTTATTGGTTAAATTGTTTACGAGTAATATGACTAAGTAATTGGTTATGTTTATGTGACCGTTACATGAGATTTAATTGGATAATAAGTTGTGTCGTAGTGATTCCGTAAATGGTTATCTTCAATTTGCTTTGTTAATAATCAATTCGTTAGTTGCTTGCCAATTGTCTTAGTTATAAATTAGTCGTAATCATTATTCCAAACAACTCACTCAATTCACATTTTAATGCCTTTTAATAAACTAAAGAAACTAGCTAATAAACCCTAATTCACATACGCACTCCCTGCGGATTCGACCCATACTTCGCTAACCTAATAGTTAGATTTAAGGTTATTTCTACGGGCCACAACGATGGCTCGTCAAACACTACACCTTTAAAATCCAAAATTTTAAGTAAATCGTACCTCAAATCATTGGTTGTAATGATTATAGCTCCTTCTTTGCAACTTATATCCAACTTTTCAGCCTTTAATTTCTAAGATTTTGTGTGCTTGATTTGAAGCTTGAAGTGAAGCCGTGAGTTCAGAGTGAGAATGGAGAGATGGTGAGAGTTTTTAGAGAGAGAGAGAGAGAGTGAATTTTATAGAAATGAACAATTATTTCCTTTATATAATTCTCAACTTTTCCGTATTTTTAATACATCCCCTCAACTTTGTATTTTCTCATTTGCACCTTTTTAAATATCCATGTTGGTTTCTCATCATTATGCTTGCTCAAAAGATGATGATGATGATTTCTCATCATCATCCTTGTTTTTAAGTATATGAAATGAAATTATTTATTCACCACAACAATCCATCAAAACACAATTAAAATCTTAATTACTCATTTCATAAAATTCAAAATTAGAGATGTTACACATTGAGTGAACCTCAGTGAGTGAATTCATTTTATCTAGTCTGAGTGAGTCTTAGATTAGTAAATTGTCTGTTAGTTCTGTCATCTCAGTTTGGATCATTCCGCAATCCAAACCTGCTTGTAATTAACACTTGTTAATATTTACATACAAACTTTGAGAAAAAGTGTGTTCTACAGATTAGTTGTATTCACCCCCCCCCCCCCCCCTCTACAGATTCCAGTAACATACTTGGAAAACCTGTTGGGACCTACATACATCAACTATATCAGTGGTCTTATTCACACAAGATGAACCAGTATGGTCATCATCATGTCCATTATGCTTAGCAGGTTCCACTCTAGATGATGTGGAAGCTTTTGAGTCCTTTTCTTCAGCATTTCAGTGTAGAAGATCATTAAAGCTGAAGTCTCCTGAAACTGATTCAGGTTCAGCTTTGAGTGAATGATTAGAAGACTCTTCAAAGGTCACATTGATGTCTAAGTTTGTACCTAAAGCTCACTGTAATGATCGCTAAAATCTGGATGTAAATCGACGATCTCTATCTTAAATGATTGAGACAGGCACTCCGTGTCTGGAGACGACTTCCTTAAGGTAGATTTGAGTCAACTTGTTCATCTTCAGTTTCCCTGATCGGTAGAAAATGCGCAGCTTTCGTCAAACGATTGACTATTACCCAAATTGTGTCATACCCACTGGATGTCTTCGGGAGTTTCGTTATGAAGTCCATGGTTGTCCGTTCCATTGGGGAATTTCTGGTTGTTGTAACAACCCAGATGGTTTTTGATGTTCTGCCTTAACCTTGGAGCATGTTAAACATTTGCTGATATATGTGGCAATGTCAGCCTTCATGTTAGGCCACCAGTACAGCTCATTGAGGTCATGACACATGTTTATTTGATAGTTTTTGGGTTTAAACTATGTGGTTCCAAATCACATGTTTTAACCGTGGAAGTTCAAATAAAACACATATAACTTCGATTAGAACCCAACAGGACTAGATTATACTAATTTTTAAGTCAAATGGGGTTAAAATCTTGGATTTAAGTTTGAAAATGTCCAACTTCGAACATGTTCATCATGTTCGAACTTTCTCATGTTCGAACTTGTTAGAAAGTTCGAACTTGTTAAAATATCTACAAGTTCGAAGTCAGTCAAGTTCGAACATAATCCTCGAATTTGTTTAAATTCGAATGTTTTTCAAATAAATTCGAACTTGTATAAATTCGATTGTGTTGGATTTTGAACTTATGTAAGTTCGAAATTATGCAAATTCGAAATAAACGAGTTTCATTTTATTTTTCATTACTAATAATGGTTGTTGTTTCTATGTGCAGATATGGGTGAACGGGCTTTCTATAATAAACATAACATGGTTATGTCAGTTGATAGAGAATTGTCGGAAGCTCAACCGTACCGTCACATGGTCGAATTTTTGACGCAATCGCAGGTCGCGTATGCTCTTACCCATAATCTGCAGTTCGTTTTGCCGTATGTACGTCAGTTTTGGGAGCATCTTTAGGTTCATTGCTCAGTGACGCCTACAGTCCTACGTACAAGAGTTGGGGGACAGCCTATAGTATTCTCAGCTGCTATGCTGCGTCAAATTCTAGAGCTAGGCACTGGAAGACCAGGAAGCGGGGCCTAAAGACATTCCGGTACATATCCGGAAAGCAGCTTTTTTATGAATGGGATACGCCCAAAGCATCATATGTGAAGAGTGGCTTGATTGGCCAATGTCGTTATCTGGTGCACGTTACAATGGTTTGATTTGTGCCAAAGAAGGCAGGTTTTGATACCATGATGTCCAAGCTGCAATCGGTATTGATTGCCTTAGTGTACAATAAGCGATTTAGTTTTTCAGAGATGTTCTTTGGGGAGTTTGTACAACAAATCACAGCTCCGGTGAGGGAACGCTTTTTGATGTATCCTCGATTCGCGATGATGTTCGTCCGTCACTTTTTGCCCAATTTGCCACCTCTACCAGATTCAAATGGCGTGGCCATAATAGATAAAAGGATTTTTGCTGACTGCCAGTCGCATAATGCGCGAAGAGCTGAGCACGTCAGGCCGCAAGTGGCACCATTATTCAGCGCAGTAACAGACCCAGATTTTGTAGCCCCAGAAGGAGATAACTGAGTCGGTGAAGTTCAGCAACAATAGAAGCCACAACAACAACAAAAACAACAACAACAACAACAACAACAACAACAGCAACAACAGCCGAGGCCAAGGCATAGAGCACCGGCAAGTAGAGCTCCGGTAGCTAGACCATCTTCTAGCCGACAGACAGAATCTACGGCAGCAGGTCCATCAACGAACGCTGTAGATCCGTCGAGTTTGGCCCCAGATTTTGATCAGAGGGAACAAACCCTAGAAGAAAATTTGGGCTCAAGGAACGGTTGCTGAGCAAGATATTGCAGCAGAATTAGTTCATGAGATTCTAGAGCCTCCAACTAAATACAATGATTTACTCAGAGACATTGATGAATACCAGCCACCTGAGGCTGAGGACATGGACACTGAGGTCCAGGTGGAAGGATTTGCAAAAGGAGAAAGAATGCAGACTTAGGCTGAGGGTCAAGCAGAGACCGCCTCCGAGTCTGGCTCTGATTCTAGTTCTGAAGAAATAGAAGAGGTTGAAGCTGTTGATCCGACTGTCAAAATTGGCAGATACGGATCGAGACTAGTCTTTAGTAGACGCAATATGACAAGACGAGCAAGTGGGGATACACAGGACGATGATTCAGATTTTGAAGAGGAAGATGAAGCTCCACTCATGCCTAGGCATAGGGCGAGGCGGCATAGATTCATGCAGGGAGCTCCATCCACTTCGGCTCCTGAACCTGTGATACCGGCTGCTCCATCAACCCCAACTACCGCTCCATCAACATCCACCTCCACTCCATCAACATCAACTACATTCACTGACAATCAGCAGTTCACATAGTTAAAAGGAAAGGTGGACTTCCAAACAGTCCAAATTTTTTCAATTGTCAACAGTAGTGAAAGATCTTCAAGCGCATAATGCCAGACTTGATTAAGAGAATGCTGACTTGAAACCACAGTAGCTGATCAAGTTTCTGAGATGAAGACAATGAAAACTCTCCTAGAGCAGTTATTGAAAAATCTGCAAGCTCAGGGGGAGAGTAGTTGCAGGGAAGCTGAAGTAAGGAGAGAAGATGATGACGGCAATGATCCCGATGCTGAAAGAGAAAGTGAGCTAGCAGATCTTTCTCAAAAGAGTGCTCAGCAGGCACAAATTCAGGGCGAGCCGAGTCAGTCAGGTATGAGAGATAGAGGCGCAGGCGAAGCTTCAGAGATTGTAGAACAAGAAATGATTGAAGCTTTAATGGATCATGATGATCAAGATGACTTTGACTGTGATCAAGAACATTTAGAGGAAGAAGAATTTGTTCCAGGAGAAATTGTAGACTAGAAATCTGATGACGAGGCTGTGGAGGATGAATACGACGATGTTGATCAAGTGATCATCCATAAGCAGCCTATCACAGAACAATATGTGCATAATGATCAAAACGTGATAGACATAGATGAGATTAAATTAGCGTCTATGGATGATTCCAAATCTGACACAGTTGATAAGGAGCAAACTTGAGAAGATCTGAAAAAGCTTTGGTTCAGGGAGGAAGAAAAGAAGACAGACAGATCTGAAGATGAAGAAAAGAATGTGAGTGCCAAGTCCTGGAAATCTCTCAGGAGGAATACTGAGTTGGTTCTTTGATAGAGAACTGCAGCTATTCGTGCTGAAGAGAAGAGATGGCCTTCAATACTTGAGGAGAACTTTGAAAGTCTTCAACACTCTGCCCAAGTGTGAAGTAAAAGAGTTGGTTTGGAAAGAATTGATCAATCTAGGAGACGACCCATATGCTAAAATTCTTGCTAAGATTATTCGAAGGAGTGTCGATCTGGAAGATTTGAAATGATTAAGCCTAGATCTGAGAAAAGGGTTGAAGATCCCTCAAGAGTAGATCCCCACACTAGAAAGCCTTGTGCTAGGATGGTTTACAAGAAATCCGATGCCTCAAGAAAGTGCCGATGAAGTTAATGCCACAGGATGTACTGAGAAACATGAAGTGGTGGTATGTTGACAATGAGACGGCGGAAGCAGTGATGGAGGACTATAAGGATAAAGTATTTTTGAAAGTATAAGATCCATTGCATCTGATCAACCTATCGAAGGACGACCTGAGAAAACTTCATGATCAGCCGATCTTCTTTCATGAAGGCTGGAGATCAGAAAGAAGGAAGTTCCAGAAGGTAGTTAGAGTTTGTATAGATCAGGGATTGTTTGCTGGTAGTGGTTTATATAGCTCTAGTACTTAGACAAAATATATATAGTTAGAAGCTATCGTCAAGGGGGAGTCTGTTAGTGCATCCTGTGTGACGATAGCAGTCTAAGTATAGACGATATTTTGTAATAGTGAATTTGTTCGTAATTGCTTATAAATACGTGTTTGATATATGTTTGTTACATGTTTGATGATGTATGTTTGATATTGATTGTATGTATGTTTGAACTTGGTTGTAATTAATGTGTTACAATAAGTTCAAACATAAGTTCATAGATAAGTTCAAACATAAGTTCAAAGGTAAGTTCAAAGTAACTGGTTTGAACTTATGGAGGACAAGTTCGAAGGGCCTTGGGCTTAGTCGAACTTGTCGTGAACAAGTTCTAATCAGGTGTTACAATTAGGTGTTTATTCATTTTAATTAACAACTTTTGCAGAATTCGATAAGAGATTAGTGCAGAGGCGATCTCGAACTTGCAAGGAGATTGAGTGTTCGTTCTTGGAGGGAATCACGTGTCGGGGCGTTTTAGTGTTCGTCAATCATCATGTGTGTCTCCGTGTTTCGTGTGTGTGATCCATCCGTCAAACCGCTAACGAGGATTTCGCTCTCGTTGGACGGCGTCTCGTCAAGATATGATCCGAAGGTGGGTGACCTTACAAGTTTTGTTGTGGAGTTCTCACTGCTGAAAGTTTTAAGAGATTCCTATTTCTTCACAGAAGTCCTAAAGAGTACTGTTTTTTATTTCAGTACTGTGATCACTCCTAAGATGCTTGACTTGGACAGATTTCAGAAGTTCCATCTTTTTGATAAACCCAATAATTTCTCTGGCAGCCTCTCCTTTGTTCTTTAGGAAGATCACCCAAACGTACCTGGAGAACTCATCAACCATTACTAGAGTGTATTTTCTTCCTCCTAGACTTGAGACACTATCAGGTCCAAACAAGTCCATGTGGATTAAGAAGCGGGGTGTATCAAGATTTAAAGATGTTTTTCTTTGCTTACCCTTCTCACAAGATGTGCAAAGTTTATCCTTAACATAAGTTATAGAAGGCAAACATGTTACTAACTCTTTCTTACAGAGTTTGTTGATATTCTCGAAGTTCAGGTGTGATAGCCTTTTGTGCCATAACCAGTTGAGGTGTGCATTGCTTCTTGAGATGAAACAGGTTTTAGTTATTGGATCAGCATATTTTCATATCTACAACATATACTACTTTCTTTCTTTGTGCACACAACACAACTTTTCCTTGGGGATCCAGTATGTATCCTAGGTGCTCATCAAAATTAACCTTGTATCCAGCATCACATAGTTGACTAATGCTTACAAGATTGTGTTTTAGCCCAGACACATAGGCTACTCTATTGAATATAGCAGCACCAGCGTGAAGGATTCCATAACCTTCTGTGGATCCCTGAACATTGTCACCAAAGGTGACCTTTGGGCCTTTTTCAGGCTTGAGATCACTCAGAAAATCTTTGCAACCTATCATGTGGCCAGAGCAGCCACTGTCCAAGTACCAAACCTGGCTTGGTTGTTTAACCTGTAGAGTGACATGGGTAAATATTAGTTTTTAGGGGAACTCATCATAAGGACGAGTTCTCCTTCTTCATCAACATTTGTTGATGGACCACTGAGATCAATACTAATATTTCCAATTTGGATTGTATCAGCTGGGATACTTTCCTCATTGACAAGGTTACTTCCAACACTGCTGGTTTTTGCAATGTTGGAGCTAACAATGTCAGCAGGCCTTATGTCCTCAGTTTCAAGACAGTCCTTAGCTATGTGAGTCTTCTTTCCACATTTATAACATTTTCTCTTTTTGGACTTTTTGAAAGAAGAACTCCCAGAAACACATTCTGGATTATCTCTGTTGGACTTCTTAACAGGTTTTTCAAATGTTTCACTTATTTTAGAAGAGCCAACAGATTGGGTGGAAGATACAACAACAGTTTTGCCTGTGTCCTCTTTCCTCTTTTTAGGAGGACAGAGATCAAATACAGGTTATTTAACTGTTTGTTGTCCTTCCACAGGTTTGGAAAACTTATTTCCAGTTTTCTCAGGTTGAGCAATGGCTTTGTCTTTGCCTTTACTGAGTTGTGATGACTTTTGCCTACTTGTGGTAGCGTGATCATCACTCTTGGTTTTAACAAAAGATTTTCTTTCATTTATAACTAGTTTTCCACTATGATTTAAAACTTGTTAGAAATTACAGCAGACTTGCTTCCAACATGAGACTTACCCCTGTTGAATGCAGACTACTTTCCTTTTGAAAACTTCTTCTCAAAATGTTCAGCATTGAATGGAGGAACAAGTTTCTTACCCCCAGCTTTAGCATCAGAACCTGTCTGGTTGACAGGTTTAGTGGCCAAAGCTACAGTTTTAACTTGTTTTCCATTATGTTGTTTATGTGAGTTGGCTAAGTGCTTAGCAGACTGGTTTGATGGAGAACACATTCCATCACCAGTCTTTCAACCTTTTCACATAAACTGTCAGTGTTTTGAGGCCTGACAAACCTGTTTGTTGAAATCAGCTTTCCATTTACATTTAGAAGTTGTTGTATCAAGATCTCCTCCAAGGTAGACTTGGATTTGAGCAGGAATTTGCTCATTGATACTTTAACTGACTCTCTTAGCTGAATGGCACCAAGAGTCAACAATATTTTGAAGCTTAGAGTGCTTTGAGTCTGTTTCTCTCTTTTCCTCTAACAAAATCATATTGATGTGTTTTACTTCATCAAGTTCAGTTTTCAACTTATGAAAACGGTCAACTTCGTTAGATTTTTGTTCAAGATCAGTTTTTAGCTAAGAGATTTCAGACTTCAAAGCATCATGCTTCTCAATCGCAGCTTTCAAATCCACAAGTATGTAATCAAACATTTTAACTTTTTCTTCAGAGCTGTAATCCTTAAAATTTTGTACCTTATATACATCATGGTGGGATTCCAGTTCTCTGAAGAGCTGAGAGCTTTAGCTTCAACTAAGTCTTGCTTGAAGTTACTTGTGGGCATCAATGTTGGCTACCAAACAGTTATTGTCTTCTTCATCAGATGATGAATCTAAATCTTCACAGTCCTCCTCTT
The DNA here is from genome assembly GCA_020465985.1 of Centrapalus pauciflorus. NCBI lineage: Eukaryota > Viridiplantae > Streptophyta > Magnoliopsida > Asterales > Asteraceae > Centrapalus > Centrapalus pauciflorus. Next base: position 67,560 of record JAANYP010001387.1, read on the forward strand.
CTTCTGAAATTACATCCAATTCATCATCACCCTGTTGATCAGCTTGTGTGAACACATCACACACTTGATTAACAGGTTGTCTTACACTGGCCACAAAGGCTGCACCTCTTTTGGACATTTCTAAGGCATTTCTCTTTTGTTGCCTAGATTGTTCATCATTTAGCAAGGATCCATAAAGATTGACAAGATCCATGCCTCTGATGGTACCTGAGATCCTGAGGATAGTAGAGAAGTAATTTCATTCCTCAGGCAGCATGTCCAAGAATTTGTTACCAGAGTTAAACTGTCCTTAGTAATCCCAATAACTTTGAGATCATTTAGCAGGGCAATATACCTGGTGTAGGTTTCAGTAAGACTTTCTGTAGGCTTTGCAAAGAAAAGCTCATATTGTCTAACAAGATAATTGATCCTGTTATCCAATGTGATAGTGGGACCATCATAGACGGTACACAAAGTTTCCCACATCTCTTTGGCAGTCTTCATCTTCTAAACCTGTTTAAACACATCATCAGGTAGAGAGATGACAACGTTGTTCCTGGATTTTGCATCAAGAGCAACCAGTCTTTTGTCTTCATCAGATCATTGAGCTTTTGCTTTCTCAATAGTCCTTAGTTCAGGAATAGCTCCTTCAGCAGCACGAGTTATGGTAGTAACAGAAGTTGGCACGTAGGGACCTTCCATCACTATCTCTGGTTGTTGCACATCCAGATTCTTTAAATAGAGCATCATTCTGCACTTCCAACCAGAGAAGTTCTGATGATTGAACTTTGAAGGTTTTGCCATTGACCCATTGTCGTAGTAAGAGGAGGAGTTGGCAACACTGTTGTCCATGGTGGGAAATAGGGAGTTATAAGAGACCTAGAGTTAACACATACTCTAAACAGCTCTGATACCAGCTATAGGTCCCAACAGGTTTCCCAAGTATGTTGCAGTAAGCTATAGGGGGGGGTGAATACAGCTAATTAAAATTCAACACACTTATTCTCAGTGTTTGTATGTATAAATTAACAAGTGTAAATTACAAACAGGTTTGAACTGCGTAATGGTTCAAACAGAGATGACATAAACAACAGATGAACAACTAATCTAAGACTCACTCAGACAAGTGACAATGAATTCACTCACTAAGATGCACTCACTGTTTTACAAGACACAGACAGACAGCTTAGAACAAGAACAGCTTGGACACACTAACTATTCTTTTTTTGGCAGAACTTGCATGCATGAAAACACAATTCTTTTTACACATTCTGGATTTGTGGATTGTCTCTCTCTTGGTTATCTCTCATTCCTTAGAAGCTTCCTTTTATACTCACTCAGAGAATCCCAGAGAAACTTCCTCATTGGATGCGGAGATAGTGGAGTGCCTATACAAAAAGTCAAGGTAACTTTTCTACACATTCTGACAAAACAGAATTTGTCTCTTTATAGCAGAATCTTTGTTTCCTTTTTATCTCTGTTGCATGCTGCTTTACCTTAAAGAGAAATGTCAACTTTAATCCTTTCATCTTCATGTATAGCCATTTTGATATAAGAAATGGTCTGTCACCCATTTCAAATATCCTCTTTGTCTTCATCTTTACTCCTTTATAATGCATTTGGATCAAAGTCTTAAAGACAACTTATCATGCATAAAGTACAACTATATAAAGCATAGTACTGAATTTTTAGAGGTATACAATGTAAGGCATGATGTACAAGGTTATAATGCATAAAAGTTTAAATGAGTTTTTAAACCTCTAAGAACACGGATGCAACATCGGGAATGACAGAATTGGGAAGCCAACCGGTTATTCATCTTCCTCATGTTGCGTTTCCATGTGCCCTTGTAGATCAGGTAGAGGCTCTTGGGTGAATGCATTATGATGTAAAGACGCAATGGAAAGCCTCAACCTCTGCCCTTCGTCGGACCGCCTCTGCCCTTCGTCGGATCGCCTCCGCCTTTGCCCGTCGCCGGATTGAATCTCCCTACTCCACCACTACTTTTATCGATCGCAACCACCATGCTTCATGCCTCTATTTCAATCGAATCTTCCTACTCAATCGAGCCCTACTCCACCTCTGATTTGATTGATCGCCTGACCAATCTCCGCAAGTACTCCCTCCTCTACTCTACATTGCTCAGCGCTTTTCAATCTCTGGCTCTTCTTGCTTGATTGATTAAGGGCTGATCTTATCAGATTCAAATACTTTTTATTTCATGGTCTTGCAACTCATGGATTGCTGAACTACACATCTCAGCAAGGTATCTCATGATTTTGATTGATTGTTGGTTTTCTACTTGTATTTCAAGCCACCTACTTTGAAGTTCATGATTTCTTATATGTCTAAACAGAATTTTGAAGGAGAGGACATGGGACATGGTTTGAAGGTAGCTCATGTTTTTGCATCACCCAAGGTTAGCTTTTCAGTTTGGTCTTCCATTTGCTTAATGTTTACGAAAAGACATGGGACACGGTTTGTTGTTAAATTTTCCCAATTGAATATGATTTGGTAACAAACACACCAATTGTTTGTAGAAATGTTTGAACCAGCTTTTTTTTCCTGAAGTTGCAGAGCGTGTCCGAACAATTGTAGTTCTCTACATTCTCACATCTATTATTTGATCTTTTATAGCACGTATATGTACCAGTATTGTGCTTCTCTAAATGCTTGTTCTACTAAATTCTACAGTGTTTTTTCTTCAGTGCCAATGTTTAATATCTTGTTTTTTTCCAACTTTATTTTTAACGTTTTCAGTCCTTTTATGAGTATGGTTGTAAATCTCTTTGTCCCATTAAAGATACAATGTTTGAGAACAATGACTATTATTATGAAGCTATTAACATGCCCTATAATGGTGAGAAGACGAGTAAAGCTTTTTGATGAACAGAAAGACTGATACCCCAAGTGGAGATGTTGCGATTGTACAACCTGCTAGGTGAGATTCCCTCTCCTTAAAACAATCTGATTGGACTATGGTTTTGTGGTTGTTATTTGCTTTTCCTATGGTTGAGTTTCTTTGGTGGTGTTGAGGCTCATTAATGGTGGGGGAAAACTGTCTAGACTTCCTAATTGTGGCTAGAACCACAAATCTCCCATACAGTTTTAGCATAATTAATTAGAGGGACCAGCTACTAATGGCATTATAGACATTGATCCCCATTGAATATTTCCTGCAAATACATGCATTTTTGGACTACTTAACTTTATGGGTTATGGTTCTTGATTAAAAGCTTGATTTAATCATGACATGAAATGGCTGATTACTCGGTTTTTTACAGGAATTTGACTTGGCATATATAAATAATAAACACAATACATGGGAGCAGCTCTACGTTTATTAGATATGTTAGTCAATAGGGGCAATTTTGGATGCTTGGTTTTATCGGCTTCTCTTCCCACCGCCACCAGCTATAAAGTCGAAAATAGCCTGAAAGTAAGGTGATTCTGAAGCGTAAGATGACATTGGTCCATATGGTGATTTGTTTTGTTTAGGCATAATAATAATGCATAATATTAATTAAAAGGGAGATTGCCACATTGAAGATCCTCAGACATCCAAACATCATTAAATTACATGAGGTACAATTTATTCATCCAAACATAAACATAGATCTTGAATAATTCAAGATAAATAATTCAAGATAATGCAAGCATGGAACCCCTCTTGCTTGAGAAACCAAGCAACTCTTCCACTTCTTTCCCTTCCCAGTACATTGTTCTCATTAGAGTTTCACGCTCTTTAACATCCGTGACAAAACACTCCTCCACAGGCTAACACCATTCCATTCTCTCAACCCTCTACCGCTGTGGTCTCCGATCACCGTGGAAAATGACAGGAATGGCCAACTACAGGAACACATTTTAACTCCATCCTTGTATTTCTTCTCGATTTTGGGCAAATTTCCTTCCATCCGTGTTGTTTTCTGTCCTAAAAATGGTCGATGAACACTTTTTATCGTGTATTTCTTTCTGTTCCCTACCAATTTCTTCTCGTTTCCCTCCTTAAATGAGATTCGTGAACACATCGTACATCCGACGAAACAAATACGGACAGAATACCAATATCACCTCTGTTGTGTGACTCCGACACCACCACACACACACATCTGGTAACACACACACTCTGCTCTACATGTCACCTCATTGAGCTTCAGCTTTTCTCTGATTTCATTGATGTCATTTAAGCTTTTCAAAAATACACAGGTACTCTCGTATGTGCGTGGTGCGTATATTGATTCCCATATTGTTTTTCGTTACTTTTGATTTTTATTTCAATTGACAAAATTAGAAAGAGAAACTTTTTATAGGGTTTTTATTTTAGTTCATGTACTTACTGACCTTTTCTGTTCTTGTTCATAGATTAATCTACACTTAATGGTTATGCAGATGATTGGAGCTTGAAATCAAAGGCTAACTGATTAAACAAAATGAGGTACATAAATTTAATCATCACTGCTCGTGTACCAATAATTCTTAAGATTTTAGTGAAATTTTGGGATTTTGGGATTACAATGTTGAATCGGTCTTGAGAGTTTTAAGAATCATGGGCTTTACTTTTCTTAGTTGTTTTTTTTGAGATATTCTTCTTCTTTTTTCATTACACACGCAACTTAAAGGTGTTCGAATGTTTCAGAGTCCTACTAATCAGTATTTGTTTAAAATTTGTTGTGTTATGATTTGATGCATAAACATTTGTAGTTTAAGATATTTACATCTTCAGGAATTTATGAATTATGATGTATTTTGATTTTGTGTGATATGAGTAAAGGTGCTTTTAGACCATGCTAATATTGCTATCGGTAAATGTGAAATCTTTTTCTCCCTCTATACACGCAGTCATCTGTGATTTTGGTGAAGTATTTTAGATTTTTCTGTCTATGTGTCCCACTTCTAAAGCAAATTAAAGTAAGAACTTTCTTGTGGTCGAGCAAAGCATTGTGTTTATATGCAGAAGGTTCTATCGATTCTTTTAAAATTTATTTTCTTTTATCTTTCATAAATTGTGTGCTAACAAAATTAATGGGAGGATAAATACATGTATCAGGAACCACAATATTATACACTTGATGTAGCTCTCTAAGTATTTGTTCTTATAGAAAGCTGAATAATAAAAAATATTTGAGTTCTATATGAAAATGGTTGTGTATGATGATTTTTTTTTTTTGGCATTTTTGTTCATATTACCCATGATGATCTTATTATTCATTTTTGAATTTTGCAATCGAAACACTTATTGGAGTCCCAAATTTAGTCATATATGCAAGTTGTCAATTCTAAGATTGAGTCACATAAACATTTCTTGTATTGATGTTGTTTTGTACTTCACTTTGAAGCTGCAGATGTTATATTGGCTTATCGGGACAATCATTTTTTGAGCTACAAAATGAACTTCATTGGTTATAATAGTTTTTATTAGTATTTTCTGCCCATGGTTATAGCTGGTTTGGAGCTGCATTTTGTTTGGGACTAATTGCAAAGGGTTAATTGCACATTGCAAATACAGAAGAAATTGCAAAGTTTCTTGAAACAAATGTTGTATAGTTGCCTTATTTGACTATGGCATTGGCAATTTAAAGTAACTACAATTTTTGAGTTTCAAAAAAACTGATTTCGATTATGCTTTTATGATTATTTAGGATCAAAATAATTTTTATGATTCTCTTGATTAAGTTATTTGGCTATGAATTGCAGCAGCCAAGGATTTATTCTTCCAAATAGTCCATTTGCATCTCTATAACTCAATGAAATATTTATAGCCTTCAATTTGATACGATGAGAAGAAACTTCACTACAAAAAAGTGTAATATTGACTTCTTATATTTGATAGGAATATAGACTTAAATGTGTACTTGATTATGGTATTTGATGTAATGTGTACTTGATTATGGAAGGTTAGTAACTAAAAATATACTTGGTTATACCTCGAAGTTTAGAAGGTTACTAACTAAACATCCAATTATTGTCTGTTTTTACCACTCAATCTGTTAAAAAATCTAATTTCATGAGCATTGATGATTGTAATAATTAATGTATGCACGAATCTTTAATGGGTGATCAATCGTTTACACTTTCTAACTTCGTGATTCTTGAACGGTCATCATATTTTTGGTTATTTATCCTAGGGTTCTGGTGAACATAACTCAGAAATTTTATGAGTCCACGAACAAGGAGAATTAGCTGCAAAGATTACTTTAGAGTGTTTTGAGGTAGCTTAGTCTGGTTATTAGTAATTATATGTAACTTTGGCCTGTTGATTGCTTTGTAATTTATGAACAGAAATTTTTATTTGGTTCTTTTTTCTGATTTTTTTTGTTTGACTATAACGCTATTTGGTTCAATAATGTGTAAAGTCAGATGTATGGTTTAATCGTCGTTGCTTAGCTTTTATACTTTGATTTCAATGGAAGTGTAATGGAACACAACATTTTAAAATGTACGATTTGAGAAATTTTATATAAAGTATTGGTCTTCAAATGACAGAATGGGAATGACGATTTTGTATTTTGTAGTTTTTATGAAATTGCATTATTTGAATACACATAGCTATTTATTAGAAAATATATGTGATATGTAGCCTTTTTTTTCTTCCACTAATTTGTGTGCAACATACTGTGTTGTTTTTTTAAGTGGTGTATGCAATCTTTTGATAGACCTGCACGAGCATTCTATGAGTCGTTTGACTAGCTTGAAACTTGTTTTAGTTTTAAATCTCAAATTGATTTCAGCTTGTTCAATTGGGAAGAAAGAATTGATACTTACGTGGATCAATGAAGGGAATGAAGCCGTACGAATCAGTTGAGCTGGAAAAAAAACTTGGACTATCAATCCAAATGTTCAATCAGGTAGTGTTATTTGACCCTAGTTATGCAACCATGTTTCTAATTGTTACCCTCAAGGACAACGAATATCAAATACATATGGTCCAGGCTTTGGTTCTAATTGTCAAAATATCTATACAATGAGGTTGATTGCATAAAGACCATTGTGCTCATTTGTGTCTTTGCCTTTTTCGCTTTTGCAGTGATGGACAATTTCAAGAATGTTCCTCAGTATTTATACGGTCTTAGTCCTTCAAAGATGGACATGTTCACGACAGAATATAATCTCGTAAGACGACAAGCAGAAAGCATCACCGAGGTCTTTACTGTATACATGTTGTTTTAATTATCCCCATTAAGTCACAGTAGTATATAAAATGGAAAATTATAAAGAAAAATTATAATCTGTGTAGGGATAAAAATTTTTTGGATTCTTCTTGTTTGTTTTTGAATTATTTTTGTTGAACTTGTTAATGTGTTCGTTCTTGCAATTCCATCTTCATAAGAAAAAGGTGTTTCTCTTGAACCATCAAGTTGAGTTGGTTTCTCTATTTTATGTAAATATATTTACTTTTTTTACAGGAAACTATATCGTCTTCACATAACTACTTAAATCATGGAGGAATGTAAACTCTATCAGCAATGAAAGACAGGGATCTTGAGCATGGATTGTGGGAGAGGCAGAGCAGCTGGAAGACCTACACAGGAATGCCTCTAACACAATCTAATGATGTTTACCTGATTTTCTTATTCATGAATCTTGCGTTCAAGTAGAATTTATCGTGAGCTTTTTTAGTTTGGTTTCTCCATATTGTTCCGGCAGTGACTGAGCTTCTTGTTGACAAATTTATGTGGTTGGATTATGACAATCCTTCTAAGCGTATATATGTCTACGTTATCTCATCTTGAACATAGGTGATGCTTCATTTTTTTATGATCAGGAAACCTTACAACTTATACTTGGGATCTTATTTTGTGGTTAATGCATTGCCTAGATTGAAAAAATGGAAACGATTGGATCTGAAACAGAGGCATATGGAATTGCTGACATCATGGCTGTAACCAAAACTTCGTCTTCATCAAATCATAAACAGCTGGATGCATATGCCCATTTTCCATGCATCAAACTGATATTTCTAAACTTATTTTATTAATCTGCTTCAAGTACTGCAAGTCAGAGGTGTATATCGTCAATTGTAGCATGGCATTTGGTTAAGCAGCAATGCTATTATCCCTTGAAACCAAAGGGTATCGTGCATTGCAGCCGAATTCTTCCAGTATGTTCTCATTTTCCTTTGAACAACAAAGTATGATTCAGTTTTAGATACTAGCTTTAATTTCCACAATTTGTACATATGCTTGCTCCCTCTGTTACTTAAAATGTGATGTATCGAGACATTGTCTTGTGTTGAATGGAATTCATGTTTGCTTTGTATTGCAGCAAAGTTATATCTACATAAAGTGAACCGATCAAGTGGAGCTGCTATAGACATGTGGATCAAGGTGAAGGAGATGGACACAAACACAGATTACTTCCTAGAGCTCTTCAAAAAGGGAGTTGGAAAACGAAAATACGTAATAAAGACATCCAACGACTTAAGTACTTCCAAGCCCAAGAAGTCATTGATTATGGCATTGCTGACGACATCATTAGCTTAAGAGATAATGCTTTCGAGAAACGAGTACGTTATTATCATATATCATATCATTTGTCGTCTCTATAGCAACCCCTATTGATTGTTTGTTTTTTTGCTGTCTAGAACTATGATGAGCTACTTGCACAATCGAAAGCAATGAGGAGAGAAGCAGGTGCAAGTGGTGGTGCACAGGCAGCACCCTTCGGATTTAGGTAGACCTTGCAGCAGGTTCAGGGACGGCTTTTGTGACCTTGTTTTCGGCATTACCTTGATATGTATCATATTGATTCTACTTTTTAGCAGTACGGTGCCAAAATCCGTGTTCGGGTAAAGCAGTAGTGTTGTATACGGGTCATACATGGAAGGGTTGATGATTTTCTGTAGTGTGTAATCCAACCAATTTGGTAATCTGACTCCTAAAGTATCATATGATTATTTCTTCCTTTGCGTTTGAACCAATATAATTGAATTCAAGCTTTTCTTGCAAATTTGATCAACTTACATGATATCCATTTATTTTGTCGAAAAATCATAAAACCTCTAAGGTGTTGTCTATACTACATGAATTGAATTCTAACTCATATATGAATTCCATTCCATCCTACATTATTTAACAAATACTAAAAAATATTTTAATCCCCACCACTAAACAAATGTCACCTAAATGTACCAAATGTCACCTAAATGTAAAGTATTTGCCACCGCCGCTTTGCGCGGGTACACTACTAGTGTATCGGAATAGCTTAGGCAGTGAAAGCAGCTTCTGATTTTCCACTTTGTCTTCGACTTGCAAATTGATCTTCTCGTCCAAGACTTTACATGATGACATGGAAACAAATTCCATAATGTGTAAAACTTGTTCACAAAGAACAGGTTTTGTTCACAAAGAACAGAACACTTAGATTTTGTCAAAGCTGTTCAACAGACATGAACAGCGATGACAGATTATGCCAAACCTGTCCAACAGTTTAGGACAGCTTGGGCAATCTGCCAAGTTACAACTAATGTAACAGGGTGAACAACTTTAGGCTTATATTGCAAATCACTTATCTGGTTTTAATAAGGCATTAACAGGCCTTAAATTCCACCCTTAAGTGTATCAAACAGGTTTGATTAATAATCTCCCCTTATGATATAGAACAGGTTTGATTGAGGCCTTTTTGTGCCTAACTGATTCTATTCATGAAGATCGATTCCCATTAGCCCTTACCTCAAACTGTTTGTCCATGCCTCTTATGGATTCATTCTTCACATTTTTCTCCTTAACAGCTTCCATTTGCGCATTATAAATTAAGGAAGGTTTGGTTATATGGTCATGACTAGGGCTCGTACTCTTAAAGGCTTAGTTTGTTCCTTTCGGCTCAGAACGTCAGCAACCACATTAGCTTTCCCTGGATGATAACGATTTTCGGAATCATAGTCACTCAGCAATTCCATACAACAGCGCTGCCTCATATTCACTTCTTTCTTGTTCAAGATGTGTTGGAGGCTCTTATGATCCGTATATACAGTACACTTTGAGTAATGTATCCAAATTTTAAGGGCAAAGACTACTGCTCCCAACTCCAAATCATGCGTTGTGTAATTCACCTCGTTAACCTTAAGTTGCAATGAACCATAAGCTATGACCTTATATTTCTTCATCAACACACATCCTAACCCATTGTGTGAAGCATCGCAGTAGACTACAAAGTTCTTGCTTCCTTCGGGTAAAGACAAAATAGGCGCGTTGCACAATTTGTGCTTCAACAGCTGAAATGTTGTCTCCTGGTCATCACCCCAATTATACTTAAGGTCCTTTCGGGTAAATTCTGTTAAACATCCGATGATTTTAGAGAAATTTTCGATAAATCGCATATAATATCAGGCATTACCTAGGAACTGGCGTATCTCCGTGGGGGTTTTAGGGGTTGCCCAATTCTTGATGGCTTCGATCTTTGTGGGGTCGACTTGGATTCCTTTACTGTTTATCACATGACTGAGGAATTTCACTTCTCTTAGCCAAAAGTCGCACTTTCAAAGCTTGGGATAGAGTTGTTCTTCTTCTTACAACTCCAAAATTAGCCTCAAATGTTGCTTGTGCTCCTCCTTGTTTCGTGAATGGATTAAGATGTCGTCTATGAAGACATCATGAACTTGTCCAAGTATTGTTTGCACACCCAATCCATAAGGTCCATGAATGTTACTGGTGCATTGGTTAATCTAAACAGCATTACCTAGAATTCATAATGATCGTACCGGGTTCTGAATGTTGTCTTTGAGATATATTCCTCCCAAACTCTAACCTGATGATAACCAGACCTCAGGTCGATCTTCGAATAGAAGCTTGAACGTTGGAGTTGGTCAAACAGATCATTGATCCTCGGGAGTGGGTATCAGTTCTTTGTGGTCAGCTTATTTACTTCCCGGTAGTCGATGCACATCCTAAAGGTTACATCCTTCTTCTTTACGAACAAAACTGGGGTTCAGGGTGAGAAACTCGGTTTGATATACCCTTTATCTAAGAGCTCTTGCAGTTGGATGGACAACTCCTGCATTTCGGATGGGGCTAAATGCTATATTGCTCAAGCCACTAGTGCAACACATGGCACTAGGTCGATTTGGAATTCGACTTGTCTTGAGGGTGGGAGTCCAGGTAAGTCTTCTGAAAAAAACGTTGGGGTAATCACAGACAATAGGAATATCTTCGAGCTGCTTCTCCTTCGGCTCCTTCTCCGTCATGTGGACTAGGATTGGCTGACAACCCTTTCATAGACACTTCAGGTTAATGTTTGAGATGATGCTTACTTTGGTCTTTCTCCGCTCGCCATGGACAGTTAGGACCATTTTATTGGCTAAGGGTATGTGTACCGGCTTCTTGTCACACACTATTTTCGTATGGTTTTTCGATAACCAATCCATGCTTATGACCACGTCAAAACTCCCCAGTTTGACAGACATTAAGTCTATCTCAAAGAGTTGACCTACTAATTCTAATGAGCATCCTCGTATTATGTTATTTGTTTTAAGGGTTTTACCGCAGCAACATCTATAGCATATGTGGCATTTAATGGCGTAAGAGTGGCATTAATCTGTTTGTTAAACTTAGTAGATATAAAGCTCCTACCAGCTCCAGTATCAAACAGTATGAATGCATAAGTATTGTTGAGAAGGAACGTACCCGTGACCACGACGAGGTTCTACCTAGCCTCTCCACTTCCCATGACGAAGGCTCTTCCTTGAGCTCCCCCAATATTCTTCAACTTTGGGCAATCTTTTCTGAAAATTCCCCACATTCCCACACTCAAAATACCCTTTCTAGGGTCCGTTGTTGGTCCCAGAGTTGGAGATTCTGCAATCTTTCGTCAAATGACCTTGTCTCTTACACTTCCCGCACGGATTTCTACATTGACTCGTGTGGTGATAAGTGCACGTGTTGCAGTATGGGGTGTTACCAGTATAACTCTTCTTTGATTCAGACCCTGCCACGTAGGCCTTTATTGTTTCTTGCTTCTTTTGGGGGTGTCCTGAGTTCTTCCCCGAGTGGTCCTCCCACTTCCACTTGTGAGCAGTACTCTTGGCAGTCGTTGCCCCCTGTCGTACTACTTGGTCCATTCACCTTGTTGTACTCCGCGTAATTGCTGACACGGAAAACAGATTCCAGCTTTTCAAACCAGTGGGTGAGGCCAACAGCACCTTCCGTACCATTGAAATATCTGGGTTGACAGCTTAAGAAACCCTTGATGCTATAACCTAGTGGGTTATTTTCTGCCTCTCCTGCTAGTCCACTACTCCCTGGACCATTGTGGCGATTTCTTTCGAGGGCGGCAATTGCGTCAGCTACTCTTTGAACCACGAGTTGTTCGATATCCGCTGTGTTCATTCTCCTTGGTGCCATGATCTTGAAGTTCAGAAAAATTAGCACGGTGTATGAAGATAAGTCTATGGGTTTGAAATTTACTAAGGTAGATAGTCATACTACATATCATCATGCACAGATTTATAGTTAAACTTAATTTTTCATTAAAAGAGCTTGATACATAATCTTTTTACATCAAATGGTTGGGGTTTTCCCAAAAAAATTTCAAGCCTTACCTAACTTAAGGATACTAAAGAGAAAGTACAAACACTATAAACACAATGATAGAGGAGGCACTACGTATGGGACGCCTCCAAGGTCTCTCCATGCTCCAGGGCGTTGAGCCACTGCGTCAGCTCTGCGTTGCGGTCCTTGCATTCCGCCAGGCGATGCCGCAACTCATCGATCCCGTCCTAGTGGATTGCCTGAACGTTCTGATTCGCCCAGTAGATGTTAGTGCTCTGCATCGCTTCTTGCTCGATTCTTGTCGAGATCCCCGAGACCTCTTAGTGAAGCTGTCAAAATTGGAGGTCGTGTCTGACGGCCCTCGCTACCAACAAAGGCACCGTTTGTTGCGCGGGTTCTGGGGTAAGAATCGGCACCTGTCGAGAAGATGGTCCTCCGACTTCGAACTGGCATTCCCTCCTCGTTTCTCCACTATTGGAGGGTGTGAGGTATCCACCCCCACTGCCTTGCGTTCACCCGTCGTCGCTGCGGCAGGCTTGGCTGAGGGGCAGGTATCGGGATAGACTCCTGTTGCGCTAGTCGCACCCTCTTTCTGGGGATCTACATCCTCAGAGGTCCATTCGGGTGACTTCTGAACAGTGTGTAGGATTGGACACGTTGTGGTGATGGAGGAGCAATTGGTGCTGCAAGGCCAGGGTTACCCTCATCGTGTTCTGAAGCGTCCTCTTCCTCGTCATTGATTGGGTCTTGATGGTCCTCCGGTCCAAAGTATACCTCAGTGTCACCTTGGCTTCCTTGGTCTATTGGCGACTATTCATCCTCGGAGTCAGAAAGGATAATAACCGTATAGTTCGACGTGATTCTGTTATCAGGGTCCATATATATGTTTACAGTTGTTTTAGTTACTTGAAGCAAAAAAGATTTAGTTCTTGTAACACTTATAGTCTAGGGTACTAATGCAACCTAGTTCACTATAACCATGTCTCTGATACCAGTTGTAGGTCCTAGATCCCAAGTATCTCAAGAAAGACTGTAGAATGGAACGAATACAGTCTAATTAAAATCACACATATTTTTCTTAATGTTTGTATGTATATATTAAAAAAAATGCTAACTTTACAAATACGTTTGCATTACGGAAAGGATCAAACTGTGATGATAGAATGAACAACATGTTTCATTAATCTAAGACTCACTCAGACTAGATATAGTGTAATGACTCACTAAAACTCACTCACTGTTTAACACACTTGGTGTTTTGATACCAGATTTAACTGATCAATTTTGAAAACACTGAATAGTTGTCACACCCCGATACTCAGCTTGCAAAAGAGGAGTGACGTCATAGAAAAAAAGTGACAATCATAATGAACGACCACTATATGGGACGTTTTTGAAATACATAACTTATAAATAATGTTTTACAATCCTGAATATAAAAGAGTTCATGAATAATGGAGATTAAAATTCATAACCAAAAAATAAATAATAATATAGTTATGCAAATAAATCTCCATATTTGTTTTGAAAATGCTCCGTGACTCCAAAGCTTGCAAAATTTGACCGATAGTCGTGAGTTCGGAAATGTAGCCCTTATGGTCCTAAGAATAACAAGCTAAATACGTCAACATAAAGTTGGTGAGCTCATAGGTTTACACGATAAATATAGACCATTTATGGAAAGCACAAGATTTCATTGAGTTGTAAACGTAAACGAATCAATTAATTTAAGTATTACCATAAGTCTCATGACCTCGAACCTTAACTTTTGAGTGCCTTGTGTGGTATCTAACACCATAATAACAAGAATTGTGAATGATTATGCATCCGTTTACATTTGGTGCGACCAACCCGGATGGGGGCGTCAACCCAAATAGATCTATCCATAATATTCACGTTTACGATGTAAGTAACGGTTCACGATTGAGGGCGGTTGTGAAGTATAACCTTATGTAACACACAAAATGATTCAAATACTTGTGTCCATAGAAAAAGTTGAGCATGTATTCTCACCCCAAATAATACGGACAAGTAAAAATAGGAGCTATGAAAAGTCACCGTAATAGTGAGCGTGAAATATGATGATTTAGATGGCGACTTGAAATGTGATCGAAGGGACTTAACTGAGTCCTAAATGATATGAGCAACTTAATAAGGTCTCTAAATGATGATGTGTATGCATGATGGTTTTAAGTTTAATCATCCAACATAACAAGTCCATAAAACCCACTTAAAAACTCAAGTTTATTTATAAGGTTTTCCAGGATTTATCAAGGCTTTTCAGCCTACTTTGAGGTTGTTTTTAATATAGCTCCAAAACGATTTGGGCTTCGATATTTTTAATCATGAAACTACTATATATAACGAATTTTTTCAAGATAAAAACGGTCATTTTTCGAGGTGTTTAGGTTAGGGAAATAGTCCGTTAAATCTCATATGTTGACAATAACTGAGCTATTAGACTTTTTGGTTCCCAAACAGTATTTGGGTGTTCAAACCTCCGTATTAAATTATTAAAACTTCCAGATATTTAGTTAAGACATAGATATAAATTCTGGGAAAAGAATCAACTCATATCATTAACTTTTGAATTCGTTATGATTTTTCAAAGTTGAGTAATGTTTCTGCCGAAAAATCTGAATTTCACAACCTTGCAACAACTTGTGATTCTTGTGGTTTATTCAAAAACCAGATGTATAAAAGGTTACGAAACACATTTATAAACATTGTTTTCAAAATATTTATGCCTACATTGTGTGTTCGTACTTTTATAAAGGGATAATTGTGTAAAAAACACCAAACATGTCAGCTTTTTGTGATTAAAACTTCAAACCATTTTTCATTGCATAGAAAACCCCAAACGAACTAAAAGTCAGTAAATCAAGGTTTTATCAATGACTAACCGGTTGAAATCGGTTATTAATCCTACATGGACTGGTAAATAACCTACGTAGATTAAATTTTAATTGTTGAATCCAGTTTCCAAGTATTACACATCATTTTAACGCTCGTAGATAGGGTAATCCCGTTTAAAAATTACAATTAAAAATTATCAACGTTGTTTCAAATAATGTGTAATAATTGAAAATCGGTTTCAACAATTAAAATTTATTCCACGTAGGTTATTTACCGGTTTCAACCGGTTACCCATTGATAAAACCTTGATTTACTAAATTTTATATAGTTCAGGGTTTTCTATACAACGAAAAATGGTTTGGGGTTTTAATCACAAAAACCTGACAAGTTGAAGGTTTTTTGCGCAATTATCCCTTTTATAAACACATTTATAGTAAGAACTTTAAAATAAAAACTACTTGTTCATGAACTTAGCTTTTGATGAAACTTGTTGTTGTTGGTGATTATATATTATGCAACACCTATATTTAACATAAATGAAAGAAGTAAATAAGATAGTTTTTACTTACTTTGATGAAAGAAATGAAATCAAATGTGTAGAAGGAAAGGGTCTTGAATTTGTTGCACCAAAAACACTTGAAGACTTGAAGAACAAATGAAGAAGAGTGTTAATATTGATTCCCAGATTAATCAGCACAGGATTTTGTATATAATCACTCAAACATTCAACAAACAGAATAAATAACTCAATGATTGAAGAATGATGGACAAAGAGAATGTTTCTAAAATATGCAGAGGCTATGTTTTGTCCGTGTATTCTCAATAATATGAAAAGTGAGTACACACAACCCTAGGTCATCAATTACAAAGGAGAATAAAAGCAAGTTTCGTAGAATTACACTTTGACCCCCTGAACTTTAGTAACAAAGAAACTAATTAAACTAAGACTAGAAATAAATTACAAGTAAACAAACTATTAATATTTACTACAAAATAAACCCACAAGATCGAAATTAAATATCTAACAATATCCCCCTTTTTGATCATTGTGTTGGAACTCGGGCATGATCTGTTGATTCATGGAGGCCAAGGATGACGTCGAATCATCTTGTCACTTTCCTGAGATGTAGCCTTTCGTTCAGATATTCTATGCCGCTGAGGATCTCTTAAATCTCCTTGGTTGGACGTCTAAGTTATGGATCTGTCTGAGCATCAAATTCTTGTATTCTTTTTTTGAGTTCGGCTCTAACTAATCTGATAGTTCCATCTGAGTAACAAGGTAGATCCTCAAAGCTCATGTATCTTTTCTGGCATTTCTGATTGAAAAATATAATTCCTGGTTGTCCTCTCAAAAATAACTTTATACGCGGGGTAATGATCTAACAGCAAAATGTTTTGCTCAGGGGCTTTTAGACCAACTTTGACCAGCGCGCTCTCAATTGCCATTTCAAAATCCCTTAAGCACATGATAATGGAGCGGTGGTTCATGCTTCGAGTAAATGCGGCAACAGCGGTCATGTGAGACAGACGTTTCTTGATTCTATGTTTCAATTTTTCGTGCAAAAATTCAACGTCGTCCACATTCACATAGTCTAGATCGCTCTCAAACAATTCCTGTACAGTTTCATCTTCTCTTTCAACCTCAAAAGCAGGATAGAACACTCGAGCTCTCTTGCACATGGTGATAGTGAGAAGCTTTTTAATCTTCAACTTTGATCAATATTTGTCCCTTGGCCTTTTCTCCCTGAGCATCATTTGGTTATACTCGGACTGTTCAGCTTTTGAAACATTATTAAGCTCCATCAATAAGCGCCTTCTAAGAGACCCAGGCTTCTTCCTGAAAACCATCTTAAACCTTTCTTCCAGGAATGGATTCTGGAACTGCTCGGCTGGAAACTTTTTCAAAAATTCTTTTAGACCTTGAACGGGGGGTTCTTCTATTTCAGCCTTCTGGGCTTCAAGTAGTTAAATGATTTTCCCCATTCATTCTTGCCTAAGTTCTTCTTTCAGTTCCTCTGGCAGAGAGTGTACCCCACCTTTTGTGTACCACCTTACCCAATATAAGTCGCTTTCGTCGTGGATACCAGGCTCTTCAGGTGTCTCATCAAAAAATGTACAAGTTTAGCGCTTGAGGACTCTGGTTCCTAGGCTTGAGATTGGGGTATAGATTGGACTTGGGGAGGACTTTGGACTCTGGGAGGGCTTTGGATTAATGGGGATTCCTAGAGAGTGGAGGGAGCTTGGGTTGATGATAGAATCTCTTGTTGTGGCACATGGGGCGGGGAGTTTAGGAATTCGAAGGATGAGGAGGATTTCTGTAGAGACTCGGGTTCAGGCTTTGGAGTGAGTAAAGGATAGTCTTCATCAATATCAGAGTCTGAATCAGACACCAATATGATTTCGACCGTTTCATGTACGGGTTCATACTCCATCATTGCGGACATTGGGTCCAACGGAGCCGGGCCTTCAACCAAGGGCTCGTCTTCTATCATTTCTGGAGTCCCATACCTCTGTTCCCCCGACCCTTGAATATCTGTTTCTTGAGATTCGGCTCCCCACTACAATCATTATTGGGTCCTCAGACTGAATTTTTCGTCGTTTCTCCCCCTCATGGCGATCAGGGTCCTCCTGATCGTCATGTTTGCGTTTTTGAGATTCAGCCTGAGGATGGCACTGAAGCTCTATTACTGCTGACTCAATACGGTGCATACGAGAGTTGAGCTGACCCTGGACTTGTAGAATTAACCTTGTGAGCGCGTCTATCTTGTCGGAAAGATCGGAAAGCTGTGCTTGGACTAAACGGGATCCTGGTGGAGGCAGGTCCTCAGAAGCAACACCCTTACCCTTAATGAAGGGAAGAAGGGCGGTATGTCGTTCTTCGGCAGCCTTCTTCTGGGTGTCCAGGTCAGCCCGGGTGACAACTCCAGCAGCACGTAGAGCAGATATTAGCATCTCAAGATTAATCTCGGGATGGCCTTAAGTTGACGGCATTTGAGATGCAACTTCCGGTGTTCCTTCCATCACTTCTGGCTCCATTGCGGGATGCTCAGATCTGGAAGTTTGTGGAGCTGCCACGAAGGCAGCTCGTTAATCTGTGGACACCACGAAGGCGTCATGCTGAGTGTGTGGGTGGGGGTGGGGAGTAAGCTGTGGTCGAATGAACGATGGTCACTGAGGGCGACATGTGACCGATTTCAACACCACGACTCTCTGAGTGAGAGGGTGATGGAGTATGTGCTAATTCCCCGTGGAATGAAGTAATATCCTTTTGAGAGGATATTAAGTGGGTGGTAAGGGTTGTTTCGACCATTGGACTGATGGTCTTATGAGGGGTTGTCCGGCTGATTAGGCTAAGTTCTCCCTCGAATGTTACCTCGAACCCTCTCAAGACAGAGATGGTCCTTTCAGAATCTGTCGCCTCTGCTTCCTCACCTACAACTCCCTCTCTTTCCTCAACAACCTCCCACTCACCCATACCCAAAGAATGTTGAACTTTTACGTCGTCTTCCTCGGACTCACACACTCGGGCCTCACCTTCGAATTGGTTAGGCTCAGTCGGTTCTGACTGAGCCTCATCCTGATAAAATTCCCTGATATTCCCTGACCCTTTCTGTTTGGACTGCTCTTTGTAGCAGAGATAGAGGAATAAGCATTACCGGAACTGTGGGATTTCCCTTTGGAAGATTTAGCTTTTCAATGGTAGCAGTCATGTATACGGCAGCCTCTGGAATCTCATGGATATCATCATCATTATCCATCGTGTACTGAATTATCAGTTGAAGAAACCTCTGAAGAGGTATCTATTTGCGTCCTCGCTTGGTTCCTCTCTCCAGATTGACTCTTTTTAATTCTTCAAATAGGAATGAAGCATAATCGTAGTGACGATCATAAGTGAACGCTGCAAACATTGAAAGTACTTGAATTGATGCCGAGTCATGACCAGCATGTTTCACAGTGAAACATTTATTGATGATGTCGAAAAGAACGCTCCAATGAGCTTGAAGGTTCTTCGTTTGGAAATCTGATGGCTTTGTGAGAGGGACATCATATCCCAGAGCCTTGATTTCTTCCAGGGTTTCCATTAGAGAGGGGATTGGGGCAAAGGTAAGTCTTGATAGTGAAAAGGCTTTAGCTGGAAGGCGGAGAATGTGGCGGATGGCTGCGGTTGTGATTTTGATTGGAACGCAGTCAACTGTAGAGGTGAAGTAGGGTTCGACATCAGACACAAACTTGAGATGATGCCAGAACTGTTGGAGGTATATTTGGGGTACGAAAATGGCGATGGATAGTGAGTAATATAATGGGTGGCTTTTGAGAATATCAAATGCGATATTCTCGGCTTCACGGTGTAAGGTGGATACGTCAAGTTGCCAGTTGTGAGCGAAGAACTCGACGAATTGTGATTGAGGTAGAACGGACTCTTCTGGGAGTTGGGCATTATTGTTAGGGATGAGTGAATGAGGCATGGTTAAAATGACAGCGGGTTCCATGAGTTCTGTAGAAATGCATCAGAGTTAGAATAGAAGACTTGACAAGATAAGACATTGATACTAGGTCTGGGATAAGTGTGAAATAGAAACTGTCTGTTCTGTTTAAAGCATTGGGTCTTTATCAGTAGAATGGAAATTTTACTGAATAAAGTCCAAAGTCAATCGTTAAGAGACCAATGTTAGAACAGACATTTTCACACAAACACTGATCCTAACTCTAACCAATGGTGCAAAGGACTTGAAATATTTTTGATTTTGATAAAAATGCAAAAATTGAAAATTTGAAAAAAAAAATGCTAAGTGTTGAATTTCGGATGAACAGGGATCCGAATTCGGATCAGTCCGAAATTCGGATGATAATGCATGGAAATGTATGGAACGGGACCGAATTCGGATGGAAGCTGAATTCAGATGGGGATCGAATTCGGGCTAGATCCGAATTCGGATGCACAGTGAATGATAATGGAAAACTTAGAAAAATAATTGAAAATTTGAACAATGCTGATATGAACGGAATTCGGATACACAGTGAACCGGATTCGGATGAACAGTATTCCGAATTCGGATGCACAGTGGTCCGAATTCGGATGAAACAGTTGAAATTTTTTGAAAATTTTCTAAGTAATATCATCCGAACACCGGATGGTCCGAACTTCGGATGGTCCGAAACTGACACTTAGAAAATATTTGCAGCATTTAATGTTCATGCACACATGCAACGTGAACAGTTCAAGAATGTATAAAAATGCATGAAAATGCAAATCCTAGTCTAAAAACATGCAATGAACATTTTACTTAACTACACTATGCTAAAAATAACAGATTAAATGTCCTAAAATAAGCAAAAACCGAAAAAAAAACTTTAAAATTTTGAAAATTAAACACACTAAATAGGATGTTAAATACTGAAATAAAGTTAAAAAGATGATACCTGATAGTGCCGAAGTCTGAAAATGCAATAAAAATGAAGGAAAACGGTGGCTTGATGTACTTGAACGGTCAACAATGGTGGAAATGGCGGTGGTTGTCGTCGGCGGTTGAGAGAGAAAAAGAAAAAGAAAGAAAGTGCAGGGGAGAAGAATCGCTTGACCCGCCTATTTAAATTGGCGGGTCGGGTCGGAATTAAAATGACCCGCACCAGATTTGTGAAAATGGGCCATCTGGGTTTTATTTAACCAACCAAAAAAAATTGGGCCGAAAACAAAACAAACAAAACAAAATGTAACAACTTAATGTTAAAAAAGGATGAGCCCAATTAAATTAAAAAAATCTATTTGTATTTTTCTAATTTTTCTTTGGAAATAAAAAATTAATTGCAGATTAAAAATATTTTTGTGTTTTTCTTTATAAATTAAGTTGAGACAAAAGAAAGATAGAAAATAATAATATAAAATATATTTTTGGCTCCTTGATATATTTAAAACAAATAAAATCTTTTTGGGATTTTCGTGACATATTATATTAAACCTCAAATTTAAAAATTAAGTAACCTAAAATTTAAAGTTATAGAGACATTAAAAGCAACAAAAAAATATAAAACTAACATCCTAATTATACTCCCTTCAAATAAACACCTATCCTTTTTCTTTTCTGTTTCTGATAAATTTCTTGAACCTTTTCAACCTTTAAGATACAGACAAACCTGGATAAATTTGCATCACACTCAGTAATGAACAATTCTTATAGCAATTTTCAGGATCATTAATTATTAAAGATGTACATAGATAAGAAAATATTGAAATTTAATTTTGTGACACACCCATTAAATTTAAATAATAGATATTTTCTAAATTAAAAGAATATCAAACATGAATGTTTGAAATAGAATTATTTTAGACGATGTTTGATGTTTAAGTAGAAGATGGATTCAACATACCGATATGTGATACTAAAAACTGAAAACGAGGTTCGTCTAAAGCTTTAGTAAAAATATCAGCAAGTTGATATCCTGTGCCTACAAAATATAACACAATTGTTCACCTTTGTACATGACTTTAATAAAATGATACCTGATATCTATATGTTTCGTTCGTGAGTGCTGCACGGGATTGCAAGAGATAGCAATCGCACTTCGAGAATCGCAGTAGATTGGGATGTTGGTGAGCGAGAATCCATAATCACGTAATGTGTTCTCATCCACAGCACTTGAGAGCAACAGCTTGCAGCTGCTACATACTCAGCTTCAGCTGTGGATGTTGAAACACAATTCTGCTTTTTGGAGGACCAACTCACCGGTCTGTCTCCCAAGAAATGTATTCCGCCTGATGTGCTTTTCCTGGCAACTCTACGACCTGCAAAATCAGCATCTGAAAAGGCATTAAGATCAAAGTCGGTTCCCTTTGGATACCAGAGACCAAGATCGGGTGTACCCTAAAGATAACGAAAAATGCTTTTTACCGCAGTTAGGTGTGATTCTTTTGGGTCGGCCTGAAAATGAGCACAAAGACATGTTGAAAACAATATATCAGGTCTACTAGCAGTCAGATACAGTAAGGATCCTATCATCCCTCTGTAAGTTGTATTATCGACACTTTTTCCAGAAGGATCGGTGTCTAACTTACAGTTGGAAGCTATGGGAGTTACGATACTCGTGCAAGAGTCTAACTTATACATCTTGAGAATGTCAAGAGTATATTTCGACTGGTTCACAAAAATCCCATTTTCAAGTTGTTTGACTTGTAATCCGAGGAAAAAATTCATTTCCCCCATCATACTCATCTCGAACCTAGACTCCATTAGGGATGAAAAATCCTTACAGAAATTACTGTCAGTAGATCCAAATATAATTTCGTCGACATATATTTGAACTAGCATTATGTGCGGGCCTTCCCTTTTTGTGAACAATGTTGTGGCCACCACACCTTTGCTGAAACCAGCTGAGATAAGAAAGTTAGAGAGACTGTCATACCATGCGCGAGGTGCTTGTTTCAAACCATAGAGGGCTTTGTCTAGCACATAAACATGGTAAGGTTTATGTGCATCAACAAATCCTAGTGGTTATTCAAAGTACAACTCTTCCGTAAGTTCACCGTTAAGAAAAGCTGTCTTGACGTCCATCTGGTACACTTTGAAGTCTTTCTGTGCCACCTACGCCAAGAAGATTCTGATAGCTTCAATCCGTGCAACTGGAGTGAAGGTCTCGTCATAATCTATCCCTTCTTGTTGTCGGTAGCCTTTGGCGACAAGTCTCGCTTTGTTTCTTATCACGATGTCGTTTTCGTCTCGTTTGTTCTTGTAGATCCACTTCTTTTCGATAATTGTTCGGTCTTTGGGCTTGGGAACTAACTGCCATACTCGGAGCTGTTCAAACTGGTTGAGCTCTTCTTGCATTGCAACAATCCAGTCCGGGACTTTAAGGCTTCATCCACACAAGCAGACTCTATCATACTAAGGAATGACGCAAAGAGACATTCATTAGCAGACGCCCTTCGGGTTTGGACACCGGTTAAGACATCACCAATGATTTGATCGGTTGGGTGACTTCGAGTCCATTTTGTCTCGTGTGGAAGGGGTGAACGAGATGGAATCTCAGTGGTGAGTGTGGGAATGGAGGATGATTCATGGTCAATGGTTTCTAGTGAAGTTACCACTGGTTCCGGTTCGGGTTCAATATGTTCAGGTGAAGGGAGGATGTTTGGCATGATGTGTGAGGGTATTTCTGGAGTGGATGCAGCTGCAGATGTACTAGTGGATGAAGTTGATGGATGTGGGTATGAAGTGGATGAAGATGAATCAGATAGAATTTGTTGCGCAGTTGTATTGTTGGATGTGTTACCTATAGAAGAAAAAACATTAGAAACATTAGTACTAGGACCAAAGAATTCTTCATAAAAAGGATCAAATAAGTTAACTAATTCAGAAGGAGAAAAAGAAGTAGATTGAGAAGAAAAGTCTCCAGGCATTGGTGTAATGCGTGGTCCTGATTGATCAACTTCGAGTGCCAGTTCAGCCAATTTATCAAATGTGACATGCACACTTTCATTGACTGTCCTGGTGCGAGTGTTGAATGCACAATATGCCTTCGAGTTGGATGAGTATCCAATGAAGATCGCTTCATCCGCTTTCTCATTGAATATCCCGAGGTTATCTTTGTCATTAAGCACGTAGCACCTGCAACCAAATACAGGTAAGTACTTGATAAAAGGTACTTTATTTTGAAAGAGTTGGCATGGAGTTTTATTGAAACGCTTATGGATTATGGAGCAATTCTGTGTGTAGCAAGCTGTTGGCACGGCTTCGGCCCACAAGAACGGAGGTAGCTTTGAATAAGTCAGCATTGTACGTGCAGCTTCCACAAGGGTACAGTTACGCCTTTCCACGACTCCATTTTGTTGAGGTGTTCTAGCAGAAGAATATTGATGCTGAATACCTTTGGATTGAATGAAGCCCTCTACAACTGAATCTTAAATTTCATGCCGTTCTCATATCGGATTGATTGAACGGACAACTGCTGTTGGGTTTCGACACTCTTAATGAGATCGATGATTTCTTGAGCTGTCTCATTCTTGGATCGCAAGAATTTAACCCAGGTATATCGTGAGTAATCATCAACGATAACCAACACATATCGCTTTCCATTTATGCTTTCGGTTCGCATTGGTCTGCATAAGTCCATATGTAGTAACTCCAACACTCTTTTCGATGATGGTTCGGGTTTTGGTTTATGAGATGATCTTTTCATCTTTCCCTTCTCACAAGCTCCACACAGATGATCTTTTTCATATCTCAGTTCTGGAAGTCCTTTCACCAGTTGTTTAACAGCCAGCTTGTTGATGTTTTCAAAGTTTAAGTGGGATAGCCTACGATGCCATAACCAAGAGTCTTTTGACGAGGCTTTTGACAGAAAGCAGATGCTATCGTTAACCATAAGCTTAGCTACATCTATGGTGTAAAGGTTAGAGTTACGGGAACCGGATAAAATTTCTTTCCCATCCATATTCTTAACACTACAGTTCTTAGCTCTAAATGTGACTTCTAATCCTTTATCGCGGAGTTGGTCTATGCTACACAGATTATGTGATAATCCCTCGATATAGTCAACATTCTTGATGACTAGATTATTTAAGACTAAATCCACGTATCCTTTTATGTGAGCATGGTGATTGATCCCGAATTTTACTGTCCCACAGTATTGTTCTACTATATTGGACAAAAAATCTCTTCTCCCAGTCATGTGCTTGGAGAAACCCGAATCCATATACCAGATGGATTTTGCCTGAAAAACAAATAAATACATCCAATGAAAATCTATAAGCATTCAAACAGATCCATCTTAAATTAACATTCAAACTGTGTTCTGAAACAAGATGTTCAGAAAACATGATGATTTTAGATCGGGTCCTGAGCTGAGTGCACAGAAACCAAACGTGTCGGTTTAAGCACAACCGACAAGCAGAAGAACAGGTCCTAGCCTATGATAACTTGAAGCCAATTCATTAAAGTACGGGTCTTGATCTGAAGTAACCAAGAACCATCTGCATTAAGATCACACAACTTTAGGTACCCATCTTAATATGGGTCCTTTTGGGTTAGGAGTTCCGAGTGATATGGCACGTTTGCAGTTTTAAGAACCCATTTTGCATTTATGTGTGGACCAGATGCATAGCCTTTTGGAATCCATTGATAATTTGATTTAACAGGCTTTGGAACCTTAGGAGATGAAATTACCTTTGGTTTTTGACTTTTTGAGACTTGTTTGACTTTTGCTTTGGTTTTGGGCCTAGGCAAAGTACAAGTCTCATGTTTTGTGATGGCCGATGATGGAACATTTTTTATTTTCATTTTACAAATTCTTTTAGCAGGATAAGGCACAAAAGCATTCATTTCATGTACTTGATGTCTAAAACGAGTTGGACATAATTTAAACAAGTCAATAAATGAATACTTCAAACAGGAAATAGAATTCGTTACATCATTAAATCATTGTTTTCAGAGATTACATGCACCATATCTCTAGAAACAAAATCATTTGGCATAAGAGCCTTCTACACAAAAAAAAAACTTGAAAAATCTTGGATAGACGTTTTTGGCACTCTTCTCACATGATCTGTAGGAACAAAACAACGGGAGTCAGTATGTATGGAAGACTTAGATTGTGAAGATTTTTCTTTTTGTTGGTGAGTGGGTTTCTTAGAAGGCTTGGATTGAATCTGAGTCTTCTCTAAAACCTCAGCTTTGAAATGTTTTGAGCACTGACCTTTAAAACTGATAGAAGAATTTTCAACTTTAGTTTTACCTTTATCAGATGACACGAGTGGGATTTTGGTAGGACGAGAAACTCTTGGCTCTTTTAAATGATCTTTTAAGCTTTGAGAAACCATGTCAAATTTTTCTTTGTAGACAGTTAATTCTACAGTTTGTTGAAAACTTTAATTTACCAATTTTTCCTCACTCTTAAGAAAGCCTTCTTGAAAATCAATAGCTTTTTTTGAGTTCACTTTAATTCCTTTTCTAAAACTTTAATTTTGTGTTAAGGAACTTTTGTAAGAATGTAAAGATGAGGGAATGGTTTGACTGGTTCTGCTTTCATTTCAGCTTCAGAATAACTAGACAAGAAATCTTCCTCTAGAGTGGGTACTCTATAAGGATAACTCTCGTTTAGCTCTTCATAGTTAAAAGATATTTCTTTTTCTTTATTTTCATTACGTTTCTCATCCTCTTGGGTTAAGACTTCTTTTGATGATTCGAAAAAGAAGGATTTAAGACCAGTACCCATGTAATTCATGTCATAAAAGAGAGGTAAAAGTTGTTGAGCCTTTTCCAAATACTTAGAATTTTTAAAAACCAATTCCTTGTTTAGAATGGTAAAACCTAGTTTCTTTGGGCTGGTTCAAGTGAATAGTTTGTTCTGTTTGACCCCGTTTTAAAAATTCATCATCAAGGGTCTTTATTCGAGAGTACAAACTTATCCTTTCTTCTTCTATCATTTTATATTTTTCTAAGCTATCTATGTTTTCCATACTTACTGTCTTTAATTCTTTTGATAGAACTTATATTTCTGATTTTAACGAGTGCTTTTCATTTGATAATCTATCCATACAAGATTCTAGATACGTATTCCTATCCTGAACATCTACCTTTTCAATTAGCATCTGTTTTATCACGTTATAATTAGTTAACCACTTCTTTTGATATAACTCAGATGACTCTTTTAATGTTTGGGCTAGATGTTCAGCCTTGACACACTTTTCCATTTCAGCATTTAATCTAGCTTCTAGATCAAGTATATGTGTGTGCAAGTTACATTCACTATGAACAGATAAATTATTTACATGCTTTGGAATGTAAAAGGAATCTACCTCACGTGCCTCAGAATCTGATGAAGAACATTCTGGATCCTCGGATCTGGCCATCAGACATGCTGCTGGATTTTGCGGTGTCTCCCCCTCAGTAGCATTGTCTGATTCTGAATCGGACGTTGTAGCATAGCCAGCCAATCAACTACGATCTGCCATGTAGCAATTCTTACCCTTATCATCTTCCTCATCAGTTTCCGCATCATCCCAATAGTCTTCTTGGGCAACCAGAGCCATAGCATCAGATCTCTTTTTAGCGGCCTCCAACTTTCGCTCATAATAGTCAATGTCCCTTTCATACTTGTTATTGCATTCCAGAGCAAAGTGGCCTGGTTTGCCGCACTTGTAGCATAGATGTTCATCATTCCCCTTAGGCTCTTCAGCTCTTGGCCTTTCATCTCTCCTCTCAACCGGCCTCATGTCGTCACAGCGAGGTTCTCGACTGTCATCCCTTCGGTTGTCTTGACGATCATATTCCCTTCAATCGTCACGTCGGTCAACCTGTCTATCCTCTCGACGATCATCCCTACGGTTATAATCGCGAATAAGCAGAACTTCGGATGAACAGTATCGCGGATGGTACGAAATTCGGATGAACTGTTGAGTTCGGATTGGACGGAGTTCGGATGAACAGTGACTTCGGATGGGACGGAGTTCGGATGAACAGTGACTTCGGATGGGGCAGAGTTTGAATGAATAGTGAATATATGGACGGACCGAATTCTATTTGACCAAGATCTGATGGACCGAATTCAGATGAACAGTACGGATTTTGGATTGACACTTAGAAAAATTTTCAAATGGAAATACCGAATTCGGATAGGGACCAAAGTTCGGATGGTCCGAAATGAAATTACAAATGAAAGCACAAGTTAATTTAAGTGTTTTGAAAGTACTTGATAGGAACCTCAGGTGGTCCGAAGTTCGGATTGGTCCGAAGTGAGGTCCGAATTTGATAAAACTATGGTCCGAAGTGCACCTAAATGTGGTCCGAAGTGGACCAAACAAAGGTCCAAAATGGTCCGAAATGGGGGTCCAAAATGCAACAGTTATGAAGTTTTCAAAAAATTTCCAGAATTAAAACTAGCAGATTTTGGCCTAAAAATAAATTCTAAATGATCGGAAATTTTTTTAAACACTTTTAGGTACTTAAAATATACCAAAAAACCTAAAAATCGTTTAAAATTGGACAAAAATCGAAAGTAAAACTCATATTTTTCAATAATCAGATTTAGAAGGACAAAAGCATGTAATGATTTAACCTAAATAGCTCTAAATCACAAGGGGATGAATACTAGATGATTATAGGGAGAAAAAACATGAAAAACTGAAATATTGATGGGGAAAAAAGATCAAACCGTGTGTTTTTTTAGATGAACAGCGAAGAACAGCTGCAGAATCCGAAGAATGAAGTTGAAATCCACCTCCTGAGCTCTGATACCAATTGTTAATATTGATTCCCAGATTAATCAACACACGATTTTGTATATAATCACTCAAACATTCAACAAACAGAATAAATAACTCAATGATTGAAGAATGATGGTGAAAATGGTGGAGAAAGAGAATGTTTCTGAAATATGTGGCGGCTGTGTTTTGTCCCTGTATTCTCAATAATATGAAAAGTGAGTACACACAACCCTAGGTCATTAATTACAAAGGAGAATAAAAGCAAGTTTCATAGAATTACACTTTGACCCCCTGAACTTTAATAACAAAGAAACTAATTAAACTAAGACTAGAAATAAATTACAAGTAAACAAACTATTAATATTTATTACAAAATAAACTCACAAGATCGAAATTAAATATCTAACAAAGTGTTTTGGTTTTGTGAGAGAGTGTGTTGGCCGATTTTTTGAGCGAAAAGGAAAGAGATTTTGCTCTTGCAACGATGTGGAATGAAGAGGAGGAATGCTCTCTATTTATAGAAGAAGAGAGCTCTTGCAAATCAAGAAAGGAATGGGAGTTGGAGTGTGCATCTAACCAAGCATGGAGCAAAAAGGTGAAAGACTTGATGTTGATTGTGCATGGTCTCTTGAATAAAATATTAAGAAGTCAAAAGGAGGTTGTACCCCCCCCCCCCTAAGGTGGCGCCATAGGCTTTTATAGAAGGGTATTTTTATTTATTTTTTTAAAAGTATTTATAATGTATTCTTGTATTTTCCTTTTTTATGTATTTTCATAAATACTTATTCAATACATTAGTTAGATGAAATTGTTTTTGTCTTGCATAATTAAAGTTATGAAAGATTATTAATACATAATTAATATCACTAATCTTAATTTAATCATGCACTTAGTTGATTTAATCTATTATGCCGTAAGTCGATTGAATTAATTTTTTGTTGTTTCATCGAATCATACCGATGAAATTGGTTCTGTTTGTAAAGAAAATCCTTATGAACTTGTTAATCACTTAGATTTAATACTAATGACTATTAATTAGGTAGCAGACTGTAACCTGATTTGGTGTCGGTTGTTACAATAGCTTTGAGGAAAAGTTCACTAAGAACATTTTAGACACACTTTGATTTTTGTCATGAAGTAAAATGAAATTAAGGCTGGAAACCAAAAGACTCTGAGTCTCTAGGTGGTGAAACCAAGAAACTCTGAGTCTCTCGGTTATGAAACAACATTACATTACATCACTAAATAAGTTCATATATGATAAAATACACACATATAAGCTACAAAACATAAAGATTAACAACACAAACATATAATTGAATACATTGATGAATAAAAAGCTTAGAAATAAGTTTATTATGACATGGCCAACATGTTAAATACTATATATTAACATGAGATAGAAAGCTGAAAAACATAACAAAGTATCAAAGCCAGTTTTTAAAAGTCAGTAAAGACAAATTTAAAGCCAGAACTGTCAGCTAAAGATTAGAAAGACAAAGTCCATCATAAGTTGAAAGACAAAGACTAAGATTTGAATATTTGTTTTCCTGATATAAATCAGGAGGTGGAATAATCCACTATCAAACAGATTTTGACATAACCAGAGACTTAAAAGACACCTGTGAGTCATAGATTTATCTGTTATACAACTTGAATTTTCAATGAGACTATTGTTGATATTATTTCTTTGAAATTCTATTTCAAAGATAGGTTGAGATACCATACACGCCATGGTTAGGTGTTGCCCAGTTAATTATCAGTTTTTACATGCTGACTTTGCTTTTTCTACCTTATCTTTTGACATATCTTCAACTTACTATCATAGACATTGACTACTTGATTCATACTCAAACATTGACATGATTTAGACTATACCACACCTGCTCACATGAGCCTGTGATGTCGACTACTCTGATGTCTCTCACATTGTGAAACTAGTAGCTAACCCAGTAAGTGGTTGATCCCCACACAAGCGTGAGCCTGGGACATGCATTATCCTGATTCTTAAGTACTACGTGTCATTTGGTCTTGCAGGTGGCGACTACTGAATTATTATCATGCTAGACCTTGAACTACTATGAAATCCGCGTTTCATGATTTCATGTTAACTGCTAAATCCATAAACTCACTAATTTTTGCTTATCAGTTAGTGCATATCTATTTTTAGGAAAAGGTAAAGGACTGGTTGGACCTAGTTCCTAAGATTTAGGTACTAAAGCTTGAATAACTCTAGTCCATTACTCAACCCTGATTTTGGGTACCGATCAGAAAATAAATATTGTGGGAGTCAGGTATATATGACATAATGAAATGATAAATGTAATGGACTAGAAAGAACTGTACCCTTTGTAACTTTTATTTCAAATTTGTACTTTAATACTTTTAAGCTTTTAAATTAATCTAGATTAGTTTATGGTTGGTAATGTATTGCTAGCTGGGACCTTACGATTAAGACTCTAACGAAAGTTGGGTTTTATAGTTTTATGTTTTTAACCCTCAATCCTAACATAAAAGTCTTTATAAAACATTTATAACATGTTTTATACATAAGTTGCTATTATCTTGGATCAATTGAACTCAATTTTACATACTCATGATGAACCAGTGTGCGATGCACACACCAACTTAATATCTTTTAGTTCGAACAAGAATTACCTTGAAGGCTTGAATTGAAGCTAGATGTTTGTTGATTAACATTTGATATAGGATTTACAACCAAAAATATTGAGCAATTTGGTTCAATTTTTAGTGAGAAGGAAAGATTTCTAGTGAAAGAGGCTTTGGATTTCTTTCGAATGTTGAAAGATAAAGTGAAACGTTGCATATGAAATTTGAATCAACAAAAGCTTAAGATACATGTTAAATAAACAATACTTTAATTTAATTTCAATTTACATCCCTTAACCTTTAGTTTCAATAATTAGTAAAACTAACCCTTTAATATAAGTTTTATTGAATTTTATTCAAAGTACATTACTAATTTAATATAAGTTACATAAATAAATTGAATTAAGCTATGGGACCCACATCCTTCACCCGTTGTATAATTAGAACCATAACAACATAAAAAATAGATGATAGATCATCTTGAAAACAATGGTTTGGTTTGTTTTAAGAACAAAATTTGGAGTTAAAAGCATTTTTAGATGTTATATATCTTTTAAAACATTAAATATCTGATGTCTGAAAATCATATTTGGAACTAAGATGTGGTTTTATGATCTGAAATAAAAAAGACTTTTAATTTTAATTCAGACAACTCTTCAAACTCTTAAAATTAAGAAAAAAATTTCTTATTTATCAACCTATTAACTCTGAACGCGAACAAACAGTGTAAAGTAAGTTTACATCAAAAATTTATATTTCAGACTTATTTAAAAGGGTCTTAATACAAACAAAAAAAAAATCTTTAGTTAAATTCCAAATGAGTTTTCTAAAAAAAGAAAGACATGTCATTTTATATTTTTTTTCAATTAAGTTATAATAAATTTATTTTGTGTGATTGACTTAACTTTTATTTTTATTGTGAATGAGTCCCAAAACATTTATTAGAAGTGAAAAAATCTGTATAATATCATTTTTGAAGTAAAAAAATCCTTATACTATAATGTTATAAATGAAAATAAATGCCTACATTATTGTTTTAAAGTGAAAATGTTGTTAAAATTTTAACCTTTAAAGAGTTTATAACATTAAAAAATAACCAAACTTTTTATTTGTCTTGTTTATTGGTCAATATTCTTTTAAAACTTGTTCCTTTGATTATTGTTATAAACAAGATTTTTTTACAATGTGCGTTGCGACGGTTCCAAAAATATTTTTCTAATAAATAAAGTAATATACAAATTAAAGCCATGATATAGATTAAAACATTATATATACTTACGATTATCGTATCTAGAGCTCCAATCACATTCTCTCAAGTTTTTGTTGGTTTTTCTTTCTTTTTTTTTAATTTAAATTTTTCATAATACATTGTTATCTTATTGTTATCTTTTATTTTAATAAATTTTTGTTTCGTCCTCTTTTAACATTTATTATTACAATTTTTCTTACACGCTTAAAAATTACTGTCATATCTAGAGCTCAAATTACATTTGTAACATCCCGGATTTGAGTCTGGTACGTGGATTTAATTTATTGGCTCATTATATTAATATTATTGCGTTGTTCCAATTGAATCCCGTTTCGTGGATTAAACGTGTCGAGACCGTGTGATACGTGTCTCCGAGTTAATAACTAGTGGATTATTAATTATGAGATCGTGGATTTAATTGAGTCCAAATGATATTAATATTGAAAAAGTGGTATCGGGTTCGGATTTGGCGGGTCCGGGACTTACTAAAATTAGAAAGCTTATATATTGAGTTCTTTTTGGAGCTGCCCTTCTTTCTTCCCTTTCTAAATATAGAAACGTGAGTGTGTGTGTGTACGTGAATCATCTGAACAGTAAATTAAAGAATCAAAGATTTGGCTGCTGAAATTGAATCCACCATCTTCATTATTGTGTTCTTGAAGCTTTGGAGGTAAGTATTCTTGGTTTTGGTAGCTTAAATTCGAGAGGTATATGTTTGGTGCAAGGGGTTTGGTTCTGAAAGTGTTTAGGCCATCTGTATGTGTATTACTATGTTCGTTTGATGCAGAAAATCGGATTAGGGTCTTGAGACCCCTTTTCTGCCATTTTAGCGACCTGCACAGGTCTATTCCGGCCCGAGCGCGGGTGCAATGACCGCGGCGCGACCGCATTGACCGAGTACGGCCGCGTTGCGGCGGCTGTCCAGCCGAGGTTTTGGGCTTCGGTTGTTCGTTTGGGGTGGTGCCATGGGTCGTGTTTGCTTATGACAAATGTGTTCGGGTTTTGTTGTCTGTCGGTCGGGTTGTATTATAATCTGTTGGGATCCGTGATGTTTACAGGTTAGAGCCGACCGCGTTCTGATCAGTGTTAGAGTTCCGGGTTGCCGTTGATTGGGTATTTGGTGAGTACTCGAGTTCTTTTTAAAACGCGCGTACACTTTTATGAGTCAATTATGTGTTGTGATATGTGTATATGAGACAAAGATACAGCGCAGGTATGATTCTATCTACCCTATACGTGCTATATGTGTTTGAGTTGCAGGTGTCCGCGATATGTGATCGCGCCGGCTGACTATCCCTAACCAGTCATGAAGTATGAGACTGTATATATACAGCAGTGCTTATCGCCAGGTCACTCCTGTGCCTATTGTGAGCTAACCGCTGCTGTGTGCGGCCTGTTAGTCGAGGAATGACGTCCCCCTTTGAGCAGAGATATGTGTTGTGTATTGAGCTTGTGATATCTGTGTTGAGCTATGTGTATTGTGCATAATATGTGCTTTATCTGCAGAGTCTAACCCTCGCGTACTCACGAGCTTCCCAGCTTATTTTTTCGAGTCTTCCGTGTCTCATGCAGTCATACCGTGGGATCACAGTCACAACAACAGTAGCCGAAGTAGTTCAGAGTTTGTGGGTACTTGTTGACTTTGATATTAGACTTTGGAAACTGTTATCTGTATTTTGTACTTGATTAGCGTGGTATTAGTTATCAGTGATCGGCGTTAGTAGTTAGCTCAGTTGTGTATGTATCTGCATCAACATGTGACATGATGTATGACGACTTGTGTGTTAAAGTTTTAATTATCAGTGTTTTCCGCTAATCCTATGACATGGGTACTTTGAGATGATTGCGATATGCCACTTATGATTATATATTGACGTGGCATTTGTGTGTGAAATGTGGGTGTCACAGCTTGCTATCAGAGCTCGTGGTTTCAGTATTGAGTATCAGCGGATGCTTGAGCTTTTAACGTGTTCAGATCCGTGGGATTCTTCCCTGAGACTTTGTTTAGCGGAATTAACTGACCTAGCTTACTGTATAACGCTAGGTGGTTTATTTGTTATCTTACCAGGGTGATATGTGCAGGTAATTATGGCAGATCATGGAGAGGGTCCAGGGCCAGAGGGGCCAACGGGGGACGAGTATATCCGTCGGTCAGAGATGCTAGAGGTTATGGCTGAGTTTTACCGTCAGCAGCAGAGATAGAGTGTAGTTCCTCCACCAGTTACGAGTACCGAGACCGGGACTGGTGCATCTTCTTCTGCTCCACGCGGTGGGTCCTTCAAGGACTTCATGATAGGAGTCCTGCCTCAGTTCAGGGGTGGTGGTGAGCCGGGTGCGGCTATGGCATGGGAAAGGGAGATTGAGGCAGCTTTTCGAGTCGCCCATGTCACATATGAGAGATATGGTCGGTTACGCGACCTATCTATTGAGGGGAGGGGCTTCACAGTGGTGGAAGTCCATTGAGTCGTCTATGACTACGTCTGCCGCTTATGCCATGTCCTAGGAGCAGTTCCGTGATTTTTGAACTGCAGTATATTCCTCGCGATGAGCGCCGGGAGAGCGCCGTTTCCGCATCTCAGCCCAGGGCAGCATGGTCGGTTCAGCAGTATTTGGATAGGTTTAACGAGTATGCCCAGTTTGCACCCCAGCATGTTGATACTGAGATCCGTAAGGCTGATGCCTTTATTGATGGCTTGAAATCAGACATCCGGGAGTTCGTTGGGCTTCATGATACTCTACCTTTGCGCGAGCATTAGAGTTGGCTCGAGTTCGAGAGGGGAGATAGAGAGAGAGATGGGTCAGCCTCCAGCCCAACGACAGAGGTCAGGGACGTTTGAGCAGTCCCATAGCGCTATCGAGAGCCCCAGGATTCTCAGAGAGAGAGTCGCCTGAGCAGCAGCAGGGTCAGGGACAGGGTTGGGGTCCCGCAGAGACAAAGGCCGAGATCGCAGGTCCAGGGGTCGGGCCAGTAACAGGGGTCAGGGACGGCTGGACAGAGTCAGGGTTAGACTTCTCATTATAGTGCTGCCCCGCCAGAGCCAGAGCAGTGTTGGGCAGGGGTCCCAGCCCTCAAGGAGCCGGGCAGACAGTTCAGCTGGAGAGAGAGACTGCCAGAGGTGCCGCCGTCGTCTTTCCGGTTCTTGTATGCCGAGCGCCTCGTTGCTATCGATGTGGACCATACGGTCCTACTTCTTTTACTTGTACCTCGAGGGGATTCCCTGTGCTTCTGTTGTGGGAGGCCAGGTCACATTGCTAGAGATTGCCCGGATGCGCCGCCAGCTGCAGGGAGCGGAGTTACCAGCGGTGCCAGCAGCAGAGCCCGCCTCATCGAGCCGTTGAGAGTCAGCACCTAGAGGCCGGGGCAGAGTGTTTCCAGGCTACGGTAGAGGAGGCCCGCGAGTCTACCAATGTAGTATCTGGTACGTACAATTCTGAATGGGCTTAGCACTCGTATTTTGGTTTGATTCTGGAGCGGACCGCTCATATTATCTGTGATATGTTGTGTGTACTTTTTGTGCCTTCTACTGCTTTATCTGTTCCGTTAGTTGTTGAGAGGGTTGATGGTAGTACGACATTAGTGAGCCGGATATTCAGAGATTGTGTTTTAGAGATTGATGCTCACCGGTTTTCGATTGACCTATTGCCGTTAGAGATTAGCAGTTTTGATGGATAGTGGGTATGGATGGATGTCAGCCAGACAGGCCGACATCCTGTGCGCGAAGAAGATTATCCGAATACCCATTTCAGACAGTGAGATCGTGACCGTATGGCGAGAGGCGCCGAGGTGAGATCGGCATTGTTCAATGGCCAGAGCACAGAGGTATGTTGGCTAAGGGATGTGGACTTTGCTGGCTTATGTTGTTGACGCCAGATTAGAGAAGAAGACCACAGCGGATATAACCTGATCAGAGAGTTCCCTGAGGTATTCCCAGAGGAGTTTGCCTGGGTTACCGCCAGATCATCAGGTCCAGTTTTTGGCATAGACCTATCCCTGGAGCGGTGCCTATTGCGAAGAGCCTTATAGGCTGGCACCATACTTTAGATGAGAGAGATGATGTCGCAAGCTTCAGGAGTTGCTGGATCGTGGATTTATCCGTCCGAGTTCGTCTCCGGGGGAGCTCCCGTGCTATTTGTGAAGAGAAGGATGGCACTATGCGGATGTGTACGACTACCGAGAGTTGATAAAGATAACGGTGAAGAACCGATATCCGCTTCCACGCATCGACGATCTGTTCGATCAGCTACAGGTTTCGAGGTTTCTTCTCGAAGATATGTGAGGTCGGGTTATCATCAGCTGGGAGTCAGAGACGAGGATGTGGACAGACTGCGTTTAGGACACGTTTCAGCCATTTGAGTTTCTGTGATGCCCTTTGTACTTGACTAACGCACCCGCGGCATTCATGGATTTAATGAACAGGGTGGTGTAGATCTATGTTGTATCGGTTCGTGATTGTCTTTATCCATGACATCCTGATATATCGAGGAGTGCCGAGGACCACGAGCAGCACTTGCGGGAGGTGTTAACCGTGCTGTGAAAGGAGAGACTACGCGAATTCTCCAAGTGCGAATTCTGGTTGCGAGAGGTCCAGTTTCTGGGGCATGTTGTGAGCGCCGGGGGTTATCAGTGGACCCGGCAAAGATAGAGGCCGTTATGAGTTGGGAGCCACCGAGGACCGTGCCTGAGATCCGCAGCTTTTTGGGACTAGCCGGGTACTAACCGACCGCAATTTCATTCAGGACTTCTCGAGGATGTTCATGCCGTTGACGAGATTGAACACGGCAGTCCGCTCCTTTTTGTGTGGTCCGATGAGCAGGAATCGGCCTTCAGAGAGTTTGAAATCCCGTTAGTAAAGCTCCGGTTTAGCATTGCCCGAGGGTACAGAGGATTTCGTAGTCTACTGGTGATGCATCGGGTACTGTCTGGTTGTGTTCTGATTCAGCGCACGCAAGTGATAGCATATGCGTCGGACAGTTGAAGACTTACGAGGAAAACCATACCATGCACGACTCGAGTTAGACGTGATAGTGCTTGCGTTGAAGATATGGCGTCATTATTTGTATGGTTCGAAGTTGTGGGTATACAGATCATAAGAGTCTTCAGTATCTGTTCAGTCCGAAAGAATTGGATATGAGACAAGCGGCGCAGCCTCGAGCTACTGAAGGATTATGACTGCGAGATTTAGTACCATCCGGGTAGGGTCAACGTGGTGGCGATGCGTTGAGCCGCAAGGCATGTGGCCAGACAGTGGTTTCCCGAGCAGCGAGGCGGAGGTCACGTCGACTCTTGTGGAGAGTCTGAGATTGCCCCAGTTAGAGGGCTTGCGCGAGAGAATGTGAAAAAAGCGGCTTACAGGTCAGCTTGATGTACTGAGTAGAGAAAGCAAGGGCTTATATGTGTTTCATGATCGGGTTTGGGTTCGAGAGTCGGTAATCTTCAGTAGTTGATATTAGACGAGTCGCACCGATCGAGAACTGTCTATCCCACCCCGGGAGCACCAAGATGTATCGAAATCTGCGCGAGTTTTACTGGTGGCCTGGATGAGAGAGATGTAGGTCGATATGGTCGAGGAGTGTATGACTGTCTGCGCGGGTAAGGCCGACATCAGAAGCCTCACGGGCATCTGTCAGCTTCTAGAGATCCCTGAGGGAAGTGGTATCATATCACGATGGATTTTATCGTCAACTCCACGCACTGGTTCGAGGCAAGACATGATTGGGTGTTAGTGATCGGTTGACGAAGAGTGCTCATTTCTACGGGTCGGGGCACCATTACTATCGATCAGTTGGCTCGGTTATATATTAATGAGGTGGTTTCGAGGCACGGCGTTCCGATGTCGATTACGTCCGAATAGAGATACGCGGTTCACATCGAGGTTCTGGCAGAGCTTTCAGCGCGAGTTGGGGACGAGAGTTCAGGTGAGCACAAACATACAGACCTGAGACAGACGGGCAGACAGAGCGGGACGAATC
>JAANYP010001387.1:106287-134951 GCA_020465985.1 Centrapalus pauciflorus
AATACATAAAGAAACTATCTTTGTTTGGGTTGTTTTTGTTGTTTTGTTTTTGGTTTGTTTTTTTTACCCACACACCCCACCACACCCCCACCATCCCCACCACCCCCACACCACTCCCACCCCAACCCCACCCCCACAACCCCCACACCCCCCCCACCCCCCAAAACAACCCCCACCACCAACCCCCCCCCAAACCACCCCCACCCCACCACACCCACCCCCAACCACCCCCCCCACCACCACCCACCCCCCCCCAGCCGACACCCACCACACACCCCCCCCCACACCACCCCAACCAAACCACCCCCACACACCCCCAACACCCCAAAAAAAAAAAAAAAAATGTGGGGTTTGTTTGGGGTGGTTGGGGTTTTGGTTTAAAAAAAAAAAAAAAAAAAAAAAAAAAAAAAAAACAAAAAAAAAGTTTTTGTTTGTTGTTTGTGGGGGGGGGGGGGGGGGGGGGGGGGGGTGGGGGGGGGGGGGGGGGGGGGGGGGGGGGGGGGGTTGGGGGGGGGGGGGGTGGGGTGGGGTGGGGGATTTTGTTTGGGTTTGTGTGGGTTTGTGTGGATTTTGTTGTGGTTTTTTTGGGTAAAAAAAAAAAAAAAAAAAGTTTTGTTTGATGGGTTTTGTTTTTTTGGTTGTTTTCAAAAAAAAAAAAAAAAAAAAAAAATGTAGGGTGTGTGTGGGGGTTTGTTTTGGGGGGTTTTGGGGTGGGGGGGGTTTGGGGTGGGGTGGGTTGGGGTGGGGTTGGGGGGGGGGGGGGTGGGGGTGTTGGGGGGGGTGGGTGAGGGTGGGGGGTGGTTGGGGTGGGGGGGGGGTGGGGGGTGATGGGGGGTTGTGGTGGGGTGTGGTGGGGGGGTGGGGCCCAAAACAACACACCCACCACACACCCAACAACCCCACACACCCCGAACAACATTTTTTTTGGTTTGTGTGTTTTTGAAGACCCCACAAACCCACAACCCCAAGAAACAACAAAACGGGGGGTGGTGGGGGGGGGTGTGCCCGCCTCCCCTCTGCCTTATTTTCCTTTTTCGCTCCCCACTTTCCCTTGCCGGCCTGTTTTAGAATTCAATGTTCACCGTGGGCCCCCAAAAGGTACCCCTAGGAGCCTTTTGTAGGATCCTTTAGTTATCTTTCTACATATTGGCAACTTTGGCCCTAACACTATTCCTTAAACATAAATTACATAGAAATAACATAGAAGACAAATTACAAAGATAATAAATATTACAAAACAACTCCTAGGATCGAAATAATAAATCTAACAATCTCTCCCCCTTTTGATCACTTAGGAGGTCCTGGAACTCGGGCATGTCTGTAGATTCTCGAAGACCAAGTATGACGTCGACGGTCTGGTTACTTGTCTCAGATAGCCTTTAGTTCAGGTATTCAATGCCGCTAAGTGTATCCCTGTAGCTCCTGTGGTGAGCATCTAAGTTCTGGATTTTGTTGAGCGTCAAAGTCTTGAACTTTTCTGAGTAAGCGCTGCTCGAACCAATCTGATAGTTGCCGTCGGAGGTAACAAGGAAGATTCCCAAAGGCGCATGAATCTTTTATGTCCTTTTTGGTTCAGAAGATAACCCCTGGCTGTCCTCGAAGCAAAACTTTGTAAGCAGGATAGTGGTCCAGCAAAATACATCTTGTTCAGGAGCTTTAAGACCCACTTTGACTAAGGCACTCTCAATCGCCATCTGGAAATCTCTGAGGCACATAATGATTGATCGGCGATTCACCATATCGACGACAGGGCTGCTAAAGCAGTCATATGTGTCGAGACACCTGACTCATTTACAACTTCTGTGCAGACGCTCTACATCGTCTAGTTTAACGAAGTCAAGGTCGCTTTCATACAGTTCTTGAATAGTACCGTCTTCTCTGAGTACCTCGAAGGCTGGAGTGTAGACTCTGGCTCTCTTGTACATATGAATGCTATTGATTCTGACTATGTTGGACTTTGACCAGTATTTGCTCTTGTCTCTCATTTCTCTTAGCATCATCTGATTGTATTCAGCTAGAACGCATCGAGAAGCATCGGTCATTACCATTAGAAGACGCACTACTACATTTTGAACCTATAGCAACACTTTTGATGCAACACTTTTAAAAACTGTTGCTTTTTTATCTAAGTTGGCTCTAAAGCAACACATTGACAAAAAGTGTTGCATATAATGATTTAATGCAACACTTTTTTTAAAGTGTTGTCATTTTTACTAAAATAATGCAACATTTTTCTAAAGTGTTGCAATATTTACTAAAAATTGCAACATTTTTTTAAAGTGTTGCATATTTCAATAAAATATGCAACACATTTTTAGAGTGTTGCATTTGAAATGAAAAAAGCAACACACACATTTTTAAGAGTGTTGCATTTATAATGAAAAAAATCAACACATTTTAGAGCGTTGCATGATAAATGAAAAAAATGCAACACATTTTAAAAAAAAACATTTTTTTGAGTGTTGCATTTATAATGAAAAAAATATGACATGTTTTTAAGTGTTGAATATAAACATTTTTTTTTTGTTTTGTAATTTTGATTAAAAAATACACATAAAAGTTCATGCCTGATTTCTTAGGATTAACAGAATACAAGATTTAATATTACATGTTTTTATTTTTAAATAAAGAAATTAAATTGGTTAGAAAATGAAAAACATAATATATAACATAATCTAAAAACAATTACGCAAGTATAGTATGTATATATTTACAAGAGTTTATGTTTTATCTTAACAATTAATAATAATAATAATAATATTATATGAAATATAATATTAAAGTATAGATCAAACCGGCCGTTTCAAACTTTCAAATTAATTAACCACGTATGTACTCGATCCGGCGCTCCGTTTCATCTCCTCCGACGTTTCACCTTCGATCTCATCTTCACAGATCGATTCCCTCCCCCGTCGATCGATCAGACCACGATTCCGGCGACCGTATCCTCTTCTGCGTGGCGTTTGATTTCTCATTTTGGAGGTACCTTCTCCCTCTTATCGTCTAACTCCTCCTCGATCGATTTCCCAATCCGGATTTAAATGTGTTCATATTTCTGTATTCTTTCATGTCTCTATTTCTATTGATCGATTCATAGTTATTGGGTCATGGTTATGGAATTGCTTGTTACTGTTTAATTAGACCGCGACTAGTCTGCTTGGTACTGCTGCGTGCGCTACTTGTTTAATTAGACCGAAACTCACACACATTACACTAGAGCGATTTACATGTATGTATGTATATTTGTAATGTTGTGCTGCTGCGTGAGTTTAATTAGATGTATGTATGTATGTGTGGTTGCTGCTGTGAGTTTAATTAGATATGATATATATATATTATATATATATATATATAATTATATATATATACTCTATATAAATATATATAATATATGTAACGTAATGCTGATGCTGCTGTTGAGTTTACCATGTATGTATGTATATTTGGTAAATTTTGTTGCTGCTGTGAGTATAATTGTAATGCATTGAGATTGGATATATTTAGCGCCTTAGCACATGCTATTTAATGAACACGATGATAACACATGTTACTCCCTACTTTATAGAACACAAATTGTGATTTAGCACCGATTACTTGTTATTTAGCACCTATTACATTATGAACAAAAATGTGATTTATCATCTACTACTGCTACTGTATGCATAGGTGTTAATTTGGATTTCTTAGGATTTAGCTAGACCTCCTACGGTGGTTGGTTTTGGTTCCATAGTAGGCATGGT
Source organism: Centrapalus pauciflorus (assembly GCA_020465985.1). Lineage (NCBI taxonomy): Eukaryota > Viridiplantae > Streptophyta > Magnoliopsida > Asterales > Asteraceae > Centrapalus > Centrapalus pauciflorus. Next base: position 110,028 of record JAANYP010001387.1, read on the forward strand.
GTTCAAATCAATAGGCCATCACAAGCAGCAAAAAATGTCACAGCACATTATTAGCCATTCCGTGTCACGTTTAATAAAATGTTGGTGTTGATTTTAAGGGCTAAGTGTGTGTAAGAACTCATGCTAGATGTTTAGGGAGTTGTTTGCTATTTTAGGGGTCATGATGAGAATATCATTAAGGTGCTGAACATTTACGGGAATACAATATTACAATTGGTATCAGAGCTCAGAGGGGTGGATTTAAACTAACTTATACGGATTCTGCTAGGTTTCTTGAGTGTTCTTCGTGTTCTTTCATTATAACCGGTTAGATCTTCATTTTCCATGTTTTTTCGTGTTTCTTGTGTTATAATGGTCTTATAAACATCACATTATCATTCTCTACTGATTTTAAGCTCATTTCGTTCCATATCTTTGTTAAAATCATCAAGAATCGGTTATTTTCAAGTTTGAAAATATGGGTTTTTTAAGTGGGTTTTTCACGTGTTCATGCTAGTTTTAAGTGTTTTTTAGGTTGTTTTAAAGTTTATGCAAAATTGAAACCACAGGGACTGTATCCAAAGTTTTATGCAAACCACAGGGACTATTTATGTAATTTACTCTAATTTTTTTTTCTCAAAACGATGTTTAATTTAGTGTTATACGCATGATATATAAATTTCACATACATTCACATTTTCTGTGTCCTTAAAAATTATGTGAATGTTCAATGCATATTTATGTGAATGGTCATCCATGTGAATGGTGTGAATGACCATTCACATGATCTTTTTTTACTATTCACAAGATTTATGATGTTGCTCCTTTTGAAAAAAAGTCTATTATGTTGTCTTATACATGTCTATTCAAAAAAATATATGTGAATGATCATTCACATTAGGGTACGCTGGAATCTCATAGGTACGCTAATGAACCTGATTATATATATATATTCACATTCACATAAATGACCATTCACATAGATGACCATTCGCATAAATATGCATTGACAATTCACATAATTTTTAAAGACACAGAAAGTGTGAATCTGTATGAAATTCATATATCATGCGTATAACATTAAATTGAACATGGTTATGTGAAAAAAAAAAATTAAAAAAGTTTTTTAAGGTTGGTACCTTCGAGTGCACTTGATTTCGAGAGGTACTTATTTGAACATGGCTATATATATATATATATATACATATATATATATATATATATATATATATATATATATATATATATATATATATATATATATATATATATTGTAACATCCCGAATTTGAGCCTGGTACGTGGATTTAATTTATTGGCTCATTTATTTAATAATTATTACGTGTTCCAATTAAATTCCATTTCGTGGATTTAACGTGTCAAGATTGAGTGATACGTGTCTCCGAGCTAATAATTAGTGGATTATTATTATCTTTGAGATCGTGGATTTAATTGGGTCCTAATGATATAAATTATGAAAAAGTGATATTGGGTCCGGGATAATGGGTTCGGAACCGGATATGGATAAAGACGTATATATGTGTGTTGAGTTCCTTTATTTCTTTCTTCCTTATCCAAATTGAGACAAAAACCCTAAGAAAGTGTGTGTGTGAATTGTGTAAATCCCCAGCTGAGAAGTGAAGTTAAAGATTGGAATAAGGTGTTGTGCTTTGCCTTCATCATCATCATCTTGCTTACTTAAAGCTTCAAAGGTAAGGATTAAGGATTTCAATGGCTAAAATCTTGAGTTGTGTTGTGATATGTTGAGGAATTGATTTCTGTAGTATATGGAGTGTTTATGTATGAGTCTTGTGTGTTTTTGTTGCTTAAAATCGGGTGTGGGGTTTGAAAACCCCCCTGGTTCAGCCATGGAGGTCGTAGAACAGAGATGGGTGCAGGCGCATGATCGCGGCGCGACGCGCAGGGGGGCGCGGCGTGACTCGCAGGAAAGCATAGGCGCGACGCGAGGTGCAGGGGCTTAGCGGCGCGAGCCGCGGCCTGCAAGGGAAATCCGGTTTGATTCATTTGGGGAGGTTTGGGGTGATTAGTGTGTCAATTTCCTTCGGGATATTGTCGGATTAAATTGTTTGGGATTTCGAGTCTCGTTGGGGGTCCCGTAAAAGAGTTTCGGGGATCGGTTATCCGTTCGGGACGTATTTCGGGTTTAGTTTAATTGTGATAATTGTGTTGGATTGAGTTATTCGGTCATTGAGATTTGTGTTAATATGTGAGATCCGTGGTATTTACAGGTTCGAGCCGTCCGCGTCCTGAGCAGCAATAGAGTTCGAGTTTCGATTGTTTTGGGCATTTGGTGAGTACTCGAGTTCTTTTCGAACGCACGTGCATTCTTTCGAGTCATCTATGTGATTGTGATATATATGTGTATGAGACTGTGATAGCGCGCATGTATGAGTTTCTCTACCCTATACGTGCTATATGTGTTTGAATTGCAGGTGTCCGCGATATGTGATCGCACAGGCTGACTGTCCCTAACCAGTCACGAGATATGAGGCTGTATATATACGGCAGTGATATTGCCAGGTCGCTCCTGTGCCTATTGAGTAGGTAACCGCTGCTGTGTGCGGCCTGTTAGCTGGGGAATGGCGTCCCCTTTTGAGCAGAGATATGTGTTATGCATCGAGTTGCATATGTGTGTCGAGATATATGTGTTGTGTATGTGATATGTGCTTACCTGCAGTGTCTAACCCTCGCGTACTCATGAGCTGTCCATCTCATGTTTTCGAGTCTTCTGTATGTCAGGCAGTCATACCGTGGGGTCGCAGCCACAGCCGCAACAGCCGAAGTAGAGATTGGGGCAGTTAGAGTTGCGTGCGTTGACGGTCTTGTTGATATTAGTTTTGGAACTGTTGTATCTGATCTACTTATGTCTGTTAACAGTAATCAGTTGTGTATGTGTGCCAGTGTCAGTTTATGAGACGATGTATGACTTCTGTGTTAAAGTTTTAATTAACAGTGTTTTCCGTTAATCCTGTGACATGTGCATTATGAGATAATTGCGATATTGCCACCTGTGTATAGTATTGACGTGGCATTTGTGTGAGAATTGTGGGTGTTACAGCTTGGTATCAGAGCTTGTGGTTTCAGTATTAAGTATCAGTGGATGCTTGTGCTCTTACCGTGTTCAGATCCGTGGGATTCTTCCCTGAGACTGAGTTTAGCGGAATTAACTGATCTAGCTTATTGTATAACGCTAGGTGGTCGATCTGTTAGCTTACCTTTGTGATATGTGCAGGTAGTTACGGCAGATCATGGTGAGGGTTCAGGGCTAGAGAGACCAGCGGGAGACGAGTATATCCGCCGGTCAGAGATGTTGGCAGTTTTGACTGAGTTCTACAGAGAGAGGGATAGAGAGAGAGATCAGCAGCGACAGAGATCTGATCCGCCGCCAGTGGCCAGTGTTGAGACAGGGGTTGGGGCATCTTCTTCTTCTGCTCCGCGAGGTGGGTCCTTTAAGGACTTTATGGCGGGAGCCCCACCTCAGTTCCGAGGCGGTGGTGAGCCGGGTGCGGCTATGGCTTGGGAGAGAGAGATAGAGGTAGCATTCCGAGTTGCCCATGTCGATCCTCGTGATATGGTCGGCTACGCGGCTTATCAGCTGAAGGGAGGGTCTTCACAGTGGTGGAAGTCCATTGAGTCATCTATGACTACAGCCGCAGCGTATGCTATGACATGGGATCAGTTCCGTGCTATCTTCGAGCTTCAGTATATTCCCCGGGATGAGCGCCGGGAGATGGAGCGTCGTTTCTTGCACCTCCAGCAGGGCCATATGTCGGTTCAGCAGTATGTGGATAGGTTTAATGAGTATGCCCAGTTTGCGCCTCAGCACGTGGATACAGAGGTCCGTAAGGCTGATGCCTTTATTGATGGTTTGAGATCGGACATTCGGAAGTTCATTGGGCTTCATGACACCCCGACGTTTGCGAGAGCCTTGGAGTTGGCTCGAGTCAGAGAGAGAGAGAGATTGAGAGGCAGAGGGGTCAGCCTCCATCCCAGAGACAGAGGACAGAGACGTCCGAGCAGTCCCGTAGCTACTATCGAGAGCCCCAGGAGTTTCAGAGAGAGAGGCAGCCTGAGCAGCAGCAGGTTCAGGGGCAGGGTTCGGGATTTCGCAGAGATAGAGACAGGGGCAGAGACCGCAGGTCCAGGAGGTCTGGGCAGTATCAGGGGTCGGGGACGGCCAGTCAGAGTCAGGGGTAGACTTCTCGTTACAGTGCTCCTAGTCAGAGTCAGAGTAGCGTGGGGCAGGGGTCCCAGCCATCAGGGAACCGGGCAGACAGTTCAGCTGGAGAGAGAGACTGCCCGAGGTGTCACCGTCGCCATTCCGGTCCTTGTATGTCGGAGCAGCCCAGATGTTATCGCTGTGGTCAGTATGGCCACACATCTTTTACGTGTACCTCGAGAGATTCCCTGTGCTTCCGCTGTGGGAGGCCAGGTCATATTGTGAGAGATTGTCCGGATGCGCCGCCAGCAGTGCAGGGAGCGAGCACCAGCAGTGCCAGAGCAGAGCCCGCATCTTCTAGCCGCCGTGAGTCAGCGCCTAGGGGTCGAGGCAGAGTATTCCAGGCTACAGCAGAGGAGGCCCGCGAGTCTACCGATGTGGTATCTGGTACGTATGTTCTGAACGGGCTTAGTGCTCGTGTTTTATTTGATTCTGGAGCAGATTGCTCGTATGTGTCTGTGATATTTTTTGCCTACTTTTCTGTGCCTCCTACTGTTTTATCTGTGCCGCTAGTTGTTGAGAGGGTAGACGGTAGCACAGCTTTAGTGAGTCGAGTATTTCGAGATTGTGTTTTAGAGATCGATGCTCACCGATTTCTGATCGATTTGCTGCCAATAGAGATTAGCAGTTTTGATGTGACAGTGGGTATGGACTGGATGACAGCCAGGCAGGCCGATATTCTGTGCGCGAAGAAAATGATCCGGATACCCATTTCAGACAGTGAGACGGTGACAGTGTACGGCGAGAGGCGCCGAGGTGAGATCGGCGTTGTGTCTATGGCCCGAGCTCAGAGATATGTTGCGAAGGGGTGCGAGACCTTTCTGGCTTATGTTGTCAACGCCAGATTAGAGAAGAAGACCTTAGCGGATATACACGTGATTCGAGAGTTCCCTGAGATATTCCCAGAGGAGTTGCCTGGGTTACCGCCAGATCGTCAGGTCGAGTTCCGTATCGACCTTATCCCTGGAGTGGTGCCTATTGCGAAGACACCTTATAGGCTGGCACCTACCGAGATGAGAGAGATGATGTCGCAGCTTCAGGAGTTGTTAGATCGTGGATTTATCCGTCCGAGTTCGTCCCCGTGGGGAGCTCCTGTGTTGTTTGTGAAGAAGAAGGACGGTTCCATGCGGATGTGTATCGACTATCTAGAGTTGAATAAAGTGGCGGTGAAGAACCATTATCCGCTTCCACGTATCGATGATCTGTTCCATCAGCTGCAGGGTTCGAGTTTCTTCTCGAAGATTGATCTGAGATCAGGATATCATCAGCTGAGAGTCAGAGATGAGGACGTGCCGAAGACTGCATTCCGGACGAGATACGACCATTATGAGTTTCTTGTCATGCCCTTCGGACTGACTAACGCACCGCGGCATTCATGGATTTGATGAACAGGGTATGTAGATCTATGTTGGATCGGTTCGTGATAGTCTTTATTGATGACATCTTGATCTATTCGAGGAGTTCCGAGGACCATGAGCAGCACTTGCGAGAGGTTTTGACTGTGCTGCGAGAGGAGCGACTTTATGCGAAGTTCTCCAAGTGCGAGTTCTGGTTGCGCGAAGTCCAGTTTTTAGGGCATGTTGTGAGTGCTGAGGGTATTTCAGTGGATCCGGCGAAGATTGAGGCCGTTATGAGTTGGGAGCCGCCGAAGACGGTGCCCGAGGTTCGTAGCTTTCTGGGACTAGCCGGGTATTACCGCCGCTTCATTCAGGACTTCTCGAGGATTGCCAGGCCGCTGACGAGATTGACACGGCAGTCCGTTCCTTTTGTGTGGTCCGATGAGCAGGAGTCGGCCTTCAGGGAGCTGAAGTCCCGGTTATGTCAGGCTCCGGTGTTAGCATTGCCCGAGGGTAGCGAGGATTCCGTGGTCTACTGTGATGCGTCAGGTACCGGTTTGGGTTGTGTCCTGATGCAGCGAGGCAAAGTGATTGCGTATGCGTCGCGACAGCTGAAGACCTACGAGGAGAATCATACCGTGCATGACCTCGAGTTAGACACGATAGTGTTCGCCTTGAAGATATGGCGTCATTATTTGTACGGTTCGCGGTTTGTGGTTTATACCGATCATAAGAGTCTTCAGTATTTGCATAGTCAAAAGGAGTTGAATATGAGACAGCGGCGCAGCCTCGAGTTACTGAAGGATTATGACTGCGAGATTCAGTATCATCCGGGTAGAGCCAATGTGGTGGCCGATGCGTTGAGCCGCAAGGCGTGCAGTCAGATAGTGGTTTCCCGAGCAGCGAGGCTCGAGGTCACGTCGACTCTTGTGGAGAGTCTGAGGCATGCACAGTTAGAGGGTCTGCGAGTAGAGAATGTGAAGAGAGAGCGGCTTGCGGGGCAGCTTGAGATGTTGAGCAGAGATAGCAGAGGTTTATGGGTATTTCATGATCGGGTTTGGGTTCCGAGAGTCGGTAATCTGCGACAGCTGATTCTAGATGAGTCGCATCGTTCGAGATTGTCTATTCACCCCGGGAGCACCAAAATGTATAGAGATCTGCGCGAGTTCTATTGGTGGCCAGGGATGAAAAGAGATGTGGGCCGATATGTCGAGGAGTGTATGACGTGTCTGCGTGTTAAAGCCGAGCATCAGAAGCCTCACGGGCATTTGCAGCCTCTATAGATCCCAGAGTGGAAGTGGTATCATATTACGATGGACTTCATCGTTAGACTTCCGCGCACCGTTCGAGGCAATGATATGATCTGGGTGATTGTGGATCGGTTGACGAAGAGTGCTCACTTTCTAGCGGTTCGGGGCACCATCACTATGGATCAGTTGGCTCGGTTGTACATCAGTGAGATAGTTTCGAGGCACGGCGTTCCGATGTCGATTACATCCGATAGAGATACGCGGTTTACTTCGAGGTTCTGGCAGAGCTTTCAGCGCGAGTTGGGGACGAGAGTTCAGTTGAGCACAGCGTACAGACCTCAGACAGACGGGCAGACAGAGCGGACGAATCAGACTCTCGAAGATATGCTCCGAGCTTGTGCGATAGATTTCAGTGGTAGTTGGGACGTTCACTTGCCGTTAGTCGAGTTTGCGTACAACAACAGCTACCACATCAAGATGGCTCCATTCGAGGCACTGTATGGGCGTAAGTGCCTAACCCCGGTGTGTTGGGGCGAGGTCGGCGAGCGACCTATCAGTGGGCCCGAGTTATTACAAGAGACGAGCGATAAGGTGGCGGCCATCCGAGAGCATATGAGAGTGGCACAGAGCAGGCAGAAAAGTTATGCCGATCGTCGTCTGACTGAGCTCGAGTTCAGTGTTGGAGACCTTGTTATGCTGAAAGTATCGCCGTGGAAAGGAGTTATTAGATTCAGACATCGAGGTAAGCTGAGTCTGCGATACATCGGTCCGTTCGAGATCATCGCCAGAGTCCGAGATCAAGCGTATAGATTGAGGTTGCCTCCCGAGCTGGCCGGAGTTCATGATACATTCCATGTGAGTCACCTGAGGAAATGTTTGGCCAAAGACGATCAGTTTGTGCCATTATCCGAGATCACCGTGGATAATCATCTGAGATATGTTGAGCAACCTGAGGCGATTACCGACCGAAAGGTGATGAGATTGCGGAACAAAGAGATTGCGCTAGTACTCGTTCAGTGGAGGCATCATAAGGGTACTAGTGCTACCTGGGAGCCCGAGGCCGAGATGAGAAGTCGTTATCCGCAGCTGTTCCCGAATCCGAGCTAGATTCCCGGACGGAATCTTTTAAGAGGAGAGGATTTGTAACATCCCGAATTTGAGCCTGGTACGTGGATTTAATTTATTGGCTCATTTATTTAATAATTATTGCGTGTTCCAATTAAATTCCGTTTCGTGGATTTAACGTGTCAAGATTGAGTGATACGTGTCTCCGAGCTAATAATTAGTGGATTATTATTATCTTTGAGATCGTGGATTTAATTGGGTCCTAATGATATAAATTATGAAAAAGTGATATTGGGTCCGGGATAATGGGTTCGGAACCGGATATGGATAAATACGTATATATGTGTGTTGAGTTCCTTTATTTCTTTCTTCCTTATCCAAATTGAGACAAAAACCCTAAGAAAGTGTGTGTGTGAATTGTGTAAATCCCAAGCTGAGAAGTGAAGTTAAAGATTGGAATAAGGTGCTGTGCTTTGCCTTCATCATCATCATCTTGTTTACTTAAAGCTTCAAAGGTAAGGATTAAGGATTTCAATGGCTAAAATCTTGAGTTGTGTTGTGATATGTTGAGGAATTGATTTCTGTAGTATATGTCGTGTTTATGTATGAGTCTTGTGTGTTTTTGTTGCTTAAAATCGGGTGTGGGGTTTGAAAACCCCCTGTTCAGCCATGGAGGTCGTAGAACAGAGATGGGTGCAGGCGCATGATCGCGGTGCGACGCGCAGGGGGGCGCGGCGCGACTCGCAGGAAAGCATGGGCGCGACGCGAGGTGCAGGGGCTTAGCGGCGCGAGCCGCGGCCTGCAAGGGAAATCCGGTTTGATTCATTTGGGGAGGTTTGGGGTGATTAGTGTGTCAATTTCCTTCGGGATATTGTCGGATTAAATTGTTTGGGATTTCGAGTCTCGTTGGGGGTCCCGTAAAAGAGTTTCGGGGATCGGTTATCCGTTCGGGACGTATTTCGGGTTTAGTTTAATTGTGATAATTGTGTTGGATTGAGTTATTCGGTCATTGAGATTTGTGTTAATATGTGAGATCCGTGGTATTTACAGGTTCGAGCCGTCCGCGTCCTGAGCAGCAATAGAGTTCGAGTTTCGATTGTTTTGGGCATTTGGTGAGTACTCGAGTTCTTTTCGAACGCACGTGCATTCTTTCGAGTCATCTATGTGATTGTGATATATATGTGTATGAGACTGTGATAGCGCGCAGGTATGAGTTTCTCTACCCTATACGTGCTATATGTGTTTGAATTGCAGGTGTCCGCGATATGTGATAGCGCAGGATGACTGTCCCTAACCAGTCACGAGATATGAGGCTGTATATATACGGCAGTGATATTGCCAGGTCGCTCCTGTGCCTATTGAGTAGCTAACCGCTGCTGTGTGCGGCCTGTTAGCTGGGAAATGGCGTCCCCTTTTGAGCAGAGATATGTGTTATGCATCGAGTTGCATATGTGTGTCGAGATATATGTGTTGTGTATGTTATATGTGCTTACCTGCAGTGTCTAACCCTCGCGTACTCACGAGCTGTCCAGCTCATGTTTTCGAGTCTTCTGTATGTCAGGCAGTCATACCGTGGGGTCGCAGCCACAGCCGCAACAGCCGAAGTAGAGATTGGGGCAGTTAGAGTTGCGTGCGTTGACGGTCTTGTTGATATTAGTTTTGGAAATGTTGTATCTGATCTACTTATGTCTGTTAACAGTAATCAGTTGTGTATGTGTGCCAGTGTCAGTTTATGAGACGATGTATGACTTCTGTGTTAAAGTTTTAATTAACAGTGTTTTCCGTAAATCCTGTGACATGTGCATTATGAGATAATTGCGATATTGCCACCTGTGTATAGTATTGACGTGGCATTTGTGTGAGAATTGTGGGTGTTACACACACACACACACACACACACACACACACACACACACACACACACACACATATATATATATATATATATATATATATATATATATATATATATAAAATTTAAAAGTAAATAGACACTCAACTAAACTCCGAATATGCGTAGCCTTCTTTAACACGTGTAATCTGTAATTTTAATGTTAAAATTAAATATTTAAATTAATTTTGAGAATCATTATTCTATTTTATAGTGATTTTGTTATACGGTTATCAAGAATCCGTTTTCAAAGAATTATATTAATAATTCGTATCGTTTTCTAAATTTATAGTGATTCTGTTGACTCCGTCATATCTGTTACAAAATAGAGTCTGTCATATCTATTATTATTCTAATTTGTTCATCTCATGTGGTTAAAATCCACATCGCTTTTTATATTTTGTTCATCTCATTTGGTTTGACTTTTTATATGTTTATATATCTAAGTTAATAAAATCAGTCGGTGTAATTAGAGATAACAAAAAAGACCGAAATCGATGGGAAACCCGAAAACCGATTAAAATGGGACGGGTTTTTATAACACCCTGCTTTGTAATTTTGCGTTTATGTTGCAATTTGCGTTTGATGAAGTAATTTGTGAATTTAAATGAAGTTAATTTCTAAATAATGCAATTAAGTGATGAAATTATTTAATATGTGTTATGAGTTATTTATATGGCACCAAATTGAAAGATGAGATAAATGAAACTTTAGTGGCTAAAATGAAAATGAGGAAAACTTTCTATAAATATATATACCCAAATATGAGACTTAATGCTCATTCATCCCCATTTCTCTATAAAGTCTCTGCTCCCTATTTTCTCTTTCAATATATTACGGTTCATCATCTTTATCTCAAGGATCATCAAAACATTGCAAATAATCAAAGATTCAAGCTATAATCAAACATCAAAGCAACAATTTGCAAGATTCTTGAGGTAATTCTAAATTTTATTCTTTCTTTGGTTCAAAATGAAGCCTACGGCTTCTTATGCTTAAGAAACCCAAAAAAAAAAATCAGAATATTAAACTTCAAATCTGGATATGTTTAGTATTAAAAAGTTGAAATTAAACTCATGCATGTTATAATTATGAACTGAAATTGAAGAATTTGGATGTGTCGTGACTTGTGAGTTTGCGTGGGTGTATAACACCGAAACCATGAAGGTTTCAGTATATATACCGAAACCCCTCAATACCGAAACCTTGAGATGTACCGAAACCATAAAAGGTTTCGGTAATAATACTGAAACTCCCTTTTGACTAGTGAAACCTTAAAAGGTTTCGGTATATATAATGAAACCTTAAAAGGTTTCGGTATATAGTGAAACCTAGTGAAACCTTAAAAGGTTTCGGTATATATAGTGAAACTTAGTGAAACCTTAAAAGGTTTCGATATATACCTAGTGAAACCTTAAAAGGTTTCAGTATATAGTGAAACCCTCTGAAACATACCTAAACTATATGGGATGTACTGAAACCTTGTTGAATACTGAAACCTTTTTAATACAGAAACCTATAGAAACTATATATGGATACCGAAATCCTCTTTACTACTGAAATCATTTGCAAACTACGAAGGTTTCGGTATTGTTGAAACCAAAACAGTAATCAATTAACTTATCCTTTTTTTTTTAATAATAAATTCATGAATATATAGTATGATCAAATGAACGGTTATAGCAACATACTTTTTATCTAAATTAAGACAAAGCATGTTTAATCAATCTTATATATATAATTGACTTATATGTTTAATATATGTGAAAAAAAATTGCTATTTACGTGTTATTAAATGTTTATATATATATATATATATATATATATATATATATATATATATATATATATATATATATATATATATATGTATATATATATATGCTTAAATATAATTAAGTGGCCATTGGCTAAACTTAATTATATTTAAAGGCTACAAAACACGTAGCAATTATACTTTTGCAATACCGAGAAATTATAAGCTAATTTTATTAATTTGTTATATGCTCTGTAATATTAATTACAAACACTCCGTAGCACGCACAATATAAATTAAAGTATATAGCTCAGTTATGGGACAAAGTTAAATGCCAGAGTTTATTAAAGCTTAATTAAAGTGCCAAAGCCATCAGAAATAATGCAAAACCAGAGTTAAAGTCTAGATAAGCCCGAGCAAGCATTTCAGAGTATTACAAAGCATAAGACAGTACTGTGAGTAACAGTTATTCTTGTTTACATGTATTTTATGTAATTGAGACATAATTTGCTTCTATATGCCTTCTTTGGACTTCAATAGACTTTTGTGAGTGAAGGCGAACACTGTGGTACAGGCGGTGCCCAGCTTAGCCGGATCTTACTTCTAATCTATTAATGTGCATATTGCTATTTGTTTATTATTCTGCATATTATACAGCAAGCTTTGTTTGAGCGTTTCTTTGTGCATTTCATAAGCATTTTATATTACTGCAAGTAGTTCTGATACTCACCACTATCCCCAAGCATTATGCGGGTAGCTAGCCCCGCATCACAGATTGATCATCTGTCAGTGGTAACCCTAGTGGTGGCATCTCCTTTTCAGCGTGCAATGTCTCAATTGTGCAAACATTCATCTGGGTATAAGCATTTACAAGCAAGCAAGCAAGCATTGCAACCTTTTATAGGCATTTTTCGTTTAGCCACATATCTTACATGCATCATGAATTTCCGTTAACTCACTAAGCAAATAGCTTACAATTGCTACTCACAAATTTTACAGGCAAAGGTAAAGAGCAAGCTGGACCATCTGCTTAGGTCTATTTTCTGATCAACCCAGAGGATTTTAGCTCACTATTCAGCTTGTGGTATAGTATTGAGCTGCTTTGGGATCTAGGTAGCTGCTTTTATTTATATTTTGACGTTTTAGCAACTTAGCAACGCACCTTGTAGCACGTGTAGTGCATGACTGTATTGTAGTACTTTTATTTAGTTCTTATGCAATCTTTAGATATAATGTGATATATTATGCAATCTGGTGAAGGAGCTGGAGGTGGACTGACTCCTGAACAGATCATGCAAATAATGCAAACGATGCTCAATGAAAATAATGAGCGTCAGACCAAGTTTCTGCAAGATCAGTTTCGTGCTCGTGATGAAGCTGAAACTAGGCGTAGAGAAGAGCATAGGAAAACGCAACATGAGGATTCCGGACGCCAAAAAGATGACACTGACGATGAGGAAGCTCTTGTAGTCCCTTCTAAGGGCTGCAACTTCCGTTACTTCAAAGCTTGTGGAGCTCAACCTTTCAAAGGAGCTGCAAACTCTATCGAAGCGCTCGAGTGGATTACTGGCATCGAGCGAATATTTCTTATTAGCGACTGTGCTGAAGAATCAAAGGTCAGTTTTACTACTACACTATTTGAGGGTGGCGCTGTTATGTGGTGGAGATCTCAGGAGAACATGCATGGAGTCAACTGGATTAAGTCCCTATCTTGGGATGATTTAAAGTTATTTTCTTTCGTCAGTATTGCCCGGCTGATGAAAAAAAACGTCTGGAAGAGAGGCTGATGTCTCTTACTCAGGGAACCAAATCGGTGACCGAGTATGAGATCGAATTCACGCGTTTAAGCTTGCTGTCTAACTATCAAGTTGCTACTGAAGAGCGAAAGATCGACCACTTTTTAATGGGTCTACATCCCGAGTATCAGATGTTCTTGAAGCACCAAAGGTACACCAACTATGCTGACGTCGTTGAAGCTGCTCGAATTCTCGAGCAGGATTTTATTCGTCCTGGAGAAGTTCCTGCTTCATCTTTCAACCCAACTTGTCTGTCACCGCCCAAGAAGTCACGCACTGGTAATTATTCTGGATCTTCATCCAGATATTCTCAATCACAGTCTCAATCCTGACAGTTCAGCTCACCTCCGGCACAGCAAGCTCATTCTTATGCGGTGCATTCTGAACCGAGGCAGTGTCGTCGCTGCCATAAATCGCACATTGGGCATTGTAACCCCAATGATGTGAGATGCTACGTGTGCAACAACATAGGGCATAGCAGTGAAGAATGTCCTAACAAAGTTAAAGTTTGCAACAACTGTTTACGCCCTGGACATACTGAGCGGGCATGCACGCATCCGTTCAGTTTAATTTATCCGAGTGTAGAGCATCATCCACGACTGCAACAGCAACAACACCGACCTCAGCAATAAAAACAACATCAACAACAACAACAAAGACAAAACCAACCGGCCCGACATAGCACATCACGCGGAGGTTCTAGTCGCCGTAACGAACCAGCACGAAGTCAGACTGCGCGTTTCAAATAACGGCCGAGCAAGCGAAGGAAATACCAGATGTGGCATCTGGAATGTTTCTTGTTAACTCTGTTCCTGCTAGAGTTATTTTCGATTCGGGAGCAAATCGTTCTTTCATATCAAGTACATTTGCATCTGAACTTGGAATTACACCGACTACGCTACCTGTAATCTTTGATATTGAAACGACTAGTAATGTAACTGTGTCTACCGATAAAATTTATCGTGATTGCATCATTCAACTCGACAACTGCACATTTCAACTTGACCTTATTCCGATGGACTTTCACGAGTTTGACATCATCGTGGGTATGGATTGGCTAGTTCACCATGACGCCAACATTATCTGTAAAAAGAAGTTAATCAAGCTCACTACTCCGGATGGCTGCAGTATCTGCATCTATGGTGACAGAAAGAAAGGTGACTTATGCTTGATCTCTGTAGTGAAAGCTAGGAAGCAAATAGCTAAGGGTTGTGTGTCTTACTTAGCATATGCAATAGATGCTAAGTCTGAAAAGAAAACTTTAGCCGAGGTACCGATAGCCTCAGAGTTTCCCGATGTCTTTCATGAAGTGTTAGGCACAAAAAGGCCTCAGTCAAACCTGTTCTACATCTAAGGGGGAGATTTTATAATCAAACCTGTTGATGCATTTGAAGGTTGAATTTAAGGCCTGTTATATGCCTTATTGAAACCTGAAAATGATTTGCAATATCAGTCTAAAGCTGTTCTATATGTTGCATGTGTTGCAACTAAGACAGTTTGTCTAAGCTGCTCTGTCTGCTGAACAGGCTGGACATAAACTGTCTACGCTGCTCTACACTGTTGAGCAGCTTGGGCATTTTTAAAGTGTTCTGTTCTTTGTGAACAGAACCTGTTCTTTGTGAACAGGCTAAACACTTTATAAAATTTGTTTCCAAGTCATCATGTATTGTTTTTTACTACAAGATCAGTTTACAAAGTCGAAGACAAAAGTGGAAAACAGAACTGCTTGCCTGCCCACTAGCTGTTCTGTAAACATGAGACAAAAGGATATTTGAAAAAGGGTGACAGACCTTTTTTCTTATATCAAAATAGGCCTTTAACAGGGAGAAAAGACGCAAAGTTGACATTCCTAAATTAGTTAAAAATTAGTTAAAGGCAATGCAACAGTAGACAAAGTAAAAAGACAAAAGTTCTGCACATATGAAGACAAGTCTGCTTTTCAGAAAAGTGCAGAAAAGGTTATGTTGTCTTTTCAACAAGACTTTTCCTTTTCATTCTGTCCAATGAAGATGTTTCTCTGAGATCCTCTAAGTGAGTATAAAAGGAAGCTTCTAAGGTCAGAAAGAAGTGTGAAGAAAGCTAAGTGCTTAAACCAAGAGTGAACGTGCAAGTGTGATCTTCATGCATGCAAGTCTTCTGTAAACCAGCATCTGTGTGTCTAAGCTGGTTTACCTAAGCTGTTCCTTAAGTCTTGTAAACACAGTGAGTGCTTCTTAGTGAGTGTATTCATTGTATACTAGTTCGAGTCTGTCTTAGACTAGTAAGCATACTGTTGTATCTGTCATCTCAGCTTGAACTATTCCGCATTCAAGCTTGTTTGTAATTAACAAATTGTTGATAATACATACAAACATTGAGAAAAGAGTGTGTAGTTTTTAAATTGCTGTATTCACCCCCCCTCTACAGCTTATAACTATATACTCTGGGAACCTCTCGGGACCTACAACTGGTATCAGAGCAGTTTAGAGTGTGTGTCATTCTAGATCTCTCATTCTCCCAAGTTTCCATAAATTCTTCTTACTATGACAATGGCTCTATGGGCAAGCCTCCAAAATTTAATCATCAAAACTTCTCTGGTTGGAAGTGCAGAATGATGCTCTACTTAGAGAATCTGGATGTACAACTGCCAGAGATAGTGATGGAGGGTCCCTATGTGCCAACCTCTGTTACTACTATAACTCCAGCGGTTGAAGGAGCTGCCCCTGAAATCAGGACCTTTGAGAAAGCTAAAGCTCAATGGTCTGATGAAGACAAGAGATTGGTGGCTCTGGATGCAAAGGCCAGAAACAACCTGGTCATTTCTCTCCCTGATGATGTGTTCAAGCAGGTGGAGAAAATGAAGACAGCAAAGGAGATGTGGGATACTTTGTGTACCGTCTATGATGGACCCACAATCACACTGGACAACAGGATCAACAATCTTGTTAGACAGTATGAACTCTTCTTTGCTAAACCAAAGGAGACTCTCACTGAAACCTACACCAGGTTCACTGCTCTAGTGAATGATCTCAAAGCTGTTGGGATCACCAAGGACAGTCTTACCCTGGTGAACAAATTTCTGGACATTTTACCTGAAGAGTGGAACTACTTCTCAACAATCCTAAGGAACTCAGGTACTATCAGAAGTATGGATCTAGTCAATCTGTATGGATCCTTACTGAATGATGAACAGTCAAGGCAACAAAAGAGAAATGCCTTGGAAATGTCCAGAAGAGGTGCAGCCTTTGTGGCCAGTGTGAGACAGCCTGTAAATCAGGTGAGTGATGTGTTCATTCAACCGGATCAACAGGATGATGAAAAGGAGGAGGTGTCAGACGAAGAAGATGCTGCAGATCTTGCTGAACAAGATGATGAGCAAATGATAGCCATGCTTGTCAAAAGGTTCAACAAGAAAAGGTTTGGAAGAAATATGCTGCAAGGAGGTTCAAGTGCTGGCAAAAAGAAGGCATTTGACAAATCCAAAGCTGAGTGCTTCAAGTGTGGCAAAACTGGTCACATAGCTACTGACTGTGTGTCAAAAGCTGTTGGTGTAACATCCTCGGATTAAAATTATTATAATTGAAGTTTATTAAGTTTAAATTTGTAAGTTAAGTTGATTTATGAAAGTTGGTTGCTATTTTGAGAAATTATGAAGCTTTGGAATTTTGAATTATTATTATGATTTATAATTATTAGTAAGGGTAAAACTAAGACAAACTCAGTATTTATTGGAACCGGATAAGTTAAGGGGCTAAAAGTGTCAAAAGTTGAAATTATGGAATAAAAGGCCCTTAGTCTTTCATTTTGAACTAACTCACTCTCTCTCTACAACTATACTCTCTCGGCTCTCTCTCTCTCTCTCTCTCTCTAAAAATTTGAAGATCATCAAAGATTGGATTTTGAAGCTGAAAATCTGGAATAAGATTGCATTCAAGGAACTAAAACATCTGCAATCATCGAATTAAGGTAAACATTTCATCAACACTACGATTTTGATGGTTTTTGGGTTCGGTTTTGATAAAAACCGAAAATTAGATTTGGAGTTGAAGATGTTGATGCATGTAATATATTGTTATGGATTTATCTAAATCTAGTGTATGAGATGCTATATGTTCAATTTCAGCTTCTGATTCGCATTATAAGTATGATTTTCGAAGACTTGTGTGTGTTAATGTGTGTGTGTGCGACGGCTTGTACAAAAAGGGTCAAAAGGGGATAAATTTGGTATGTAAATGTGTTACTTTAGTGATAGAAAATGGTTGTAATCAAGTATATTTTAGTTGGTGTAAGTTATCTCACGTATTGAATTTAGTACCAAAAATGACTTGGATTAAATCTGGAAAAATATCAAGACTGCACCAATATGAACTCGGATGTCCGAATTCGGATCCAGCAGGAACTCGGATCCGGACCGAATTCGGACAGGATCCGAAATGTTGATGTTCAAAATTAGCAAAATAATTTCTAAGTGTTGGAATTCGGATGAGGGTCCGAATTCGGTTGCTGAACAAATTCGGATATGGACCGAATTAGGATGTGGTCCGAATTTGGCATAGGTCCGAAATAGGGCATATATTGAGAACCGAATTGGGGGTCCGAATTCGGGTGGGGTCCGAATTCGGACATGGATCCGAATTTGGGATCAAAAATGGTAAAAACTTATAAAAATTAAGTTTTATGGAATTCAACAAGATATTAACACAATGTGTTGTTACAAATGACTTACAGGTCCCTTGTGGTGTTGTTTAACCCACAGTGGGGTACTTGGTTGATCCGGTTGAAATCCCGAGGAGAAATAAAATTTGCTTAAAGATTAATAACGCACCCACTGTGAGTACCTTTGATTTTTAACATGTCTGCATCTGCTTTATGTTTGCATTGCCTGCTGAGGCTTGTTGTTTCATGTTCGTTTGGCATTCTACTAACATGCGTTTATGTTGATGCACATTCATATTTGTTGCATGTCCGTTCATTTGTTGTGCATCTTTTCGATGGACCTGCGTGGTCGCATCTGTACTCTGATGTTACTGTGCTATATGACCAAGAGTTTGACACCTCTGTGGTCAGGATAGACAGTAGGTCATCCCCGATGTAATGTCTGCCTCAGATGGTTGGTTGTTCTTATGCCGAGTGTCAGCTCGAAGGAGCTGCGGCTCAGGTTTGCGTATCAGGGATACGTGTGGAGTATACGGTATGTGTTACCGCGGATACTCTGGGGGCATCATAAAGATTTGTAGAATGTGTGAAAATCATCTGGTATTCACTAAGCTTTAGCTTACCCTTTCTGTTGTTGAATTTTTACAGGAAAAGGGAAATCCGCTGCGGGACCATCTAGCTAGGAAATCTATTGAAGTGATTGAAGATTTCTACCGTTTTCTTTGGTATTTGGATTATTGAATTATTGATGTAATAAATTTGGGATAATGTAAAATGTTTGAGTATGTAGACTAGACATGTAACCTTGTAGCACCATAGGGTGTTAGGTTCAGTTGTAATATTTTAAATTTATGTACTTATGTATTTTGCTTCCGCACTATTATTAAGCTATCAGATCATTATGTTAAGTGTTTGTTGGTGATTAATCCTGGGTGAATGGTAATTGGTGGTTAATGTGGCAAAGGTGTCATAGCGTATGGTATCAGAGCAGTAGTTTGAGATTCAAGTGTCCAGGAGGTCTTGGTCTCAAACATTAAGTGTTGACATGTAGTGATGCTAAGTAATGATCAGAACTAAGATAGGTTACGATCTAGTAATCGTAAGAATATTGACTATCATATGGGACAATTGGGTGGTGTCTATAAATAAATGACATGTTACTAAATAAGTTATATGTTTCTTATTTCAGAACATGTCTGGAGGAGGAATGACACCAGAAGAGACGAGAGAAATGATGCTAGCCATGATGGCTGAGCAAAATCGGATGATTCAGGACCAGTTTCGGACTCGAGATGAGGCCGAAGCTAAGCGAAGGGAAGACAAAAGGAAGAATAAGGAAAGAGAGGGAAACGATGACGAGCAAGGTGACAACACTGGGTCATCTAATAAGCCCAGGGGTTGTCGTTTCAAGGACTTTAAGGGAAATGGAGCCGTTGAATTTACTGGGTTGGGGGATGCTGTTACTGCACTGGAGTGGATAACAGCTACAGAAAGGACTTTCCGAATCAGCGATTGTGCTGAGAAGGATATGGTCCAATTCGCTACTGCCATGTTCACCAAAGACGCAATAATGTGGTGGAACTCGATGGTGAATGCGTTAACCTTGGAAAGAGTATCTGTTATGACATGGGCTGAGTTTACTGATATCTTCACTCAGCAGTATTGCCCGGCCGATGAGCGCCGAAGATTGGAGGCTAAATTTATGACGCTGATTCAGGGGACTAAGTCTGTGTCCCAGTATGCCGTAGAGTTTACGAGGCTGAGTTTGTTCGCGCCTCATCAAGTGGATACCGAGGAAAGGAAAGTGACCAGGTTTGAGGCTGGTCTTGATTTGGAAATCCGGAGGGTGATGAGCAATGTACGCTACCCCACATTTGCTGGTTTGCTGGAGGCCGCCAGGAATGTGGAACAGATCTTGGGTATGTCGGGATACGTGATGGGGTCCGCTGCTGCTTCAGTCAACCCAACTCAACCTTCACCACCGAAACGCCAACGCGAAGGAGGCTACTCTGGTTCTTCACGATCATCACAGTACTCGCCGCAACAGTCTTATCGCCGACAGTCTAGTTCTTCTGGTCGCGCACGTGCTTACTCTATCAACACCGAGCCGCAGTATTGTAACAAGTGTCATCTGGAACACTTCGGTAAGTGCACCAACGGGCGTGCGTGTTTTTGCTGTGGAGAGTTGGGCCACTTTCAAAATGAATGCCCACGGAGATCTGATGCTTGCCATAAGTGTGGAGTATGGGGGCACTATAGTCGGAATTGTCGAAAGAATACCCCAACAGTTGCTGCTCCAACATCAACACGATCTTCAGGAGGTTCAAGCGGCGGTTCAGTTAACCGAGGTCGGGGTCAGTCGCAAAGGGCACCGGCTCGTGCCTTTCAAATCACTGCAGAAGAGGCTAGGGAAAACCCGGAGGTGGTCACGGGTATGTTTATTGTAAACTCTTTACCTGCAAGAGTATTATTTGACTCGGGTGCCAATAGGTCGTTTGTATCTACTATGTTTGCACAACAACTTGCCATACCTTTGTCTAAACTATCTGCGGTACTAGATATTGAAACTGCTAGTAATACTCTAGTTAAAGTAGATCATGTATACCGAAACTGCACCTTAGTGATTGAAGATGTAGTCTTCAATTTGGACTTGATTCCGATCGAGTTTAGTGAATTTGATGTGATTATCGGGATGGATTGGTTGATAGAGAATGAAGCCCATATAGTGTGTAAGAAGCGTATGATCAAGATAACTACTCCGGAGGGGCGTGAGATCTGTATTTATGGGGATAGGAGAAGTGGGGATCTGTGTTTGTTGACTGTTGCAAAAGCTCGAAAGCTTGTTGCAAAGGGTTGTGACGCTTACCTGGCATATGCTATAGATGCCAAGGCGGAGAAGAAGACGTTGGCCGATGTGCCTGTTGTATCACAATTCCCGGATGTGTTTCCGGAAGACTTGTCTGGGGTGCCGCCTGAGAGACAAGTGGAATTTAGAATTGATCTGATCCCTGGAGCTGCACCGGTAGCTCGTTCTCCTTATCGCCTTGCCCCAACCGAGATGAAAGAGATGATGACACAACTCCAGGAGTTGTTAGACAAGGTTTTATTCGACCAAGTTCATCGCCGTGGGGAGCTCCGGTATTATTTGTTAAGAAGAAGGATGGCACCATGAGGATGTGCATCGATTACCGGGAGCTGAATAAATTGACGATCAAGAACAAGTATCCGTTGCCGCGGATAGATGACTTGTTTGACCAGTTACATGGAGCTTGTGTGTTTTCTAAGATTGACTTGAGGTCGGGATATCATCAGTTAAAAGTTAGAGAGGAAGATGTGCCTAAAACAGCTTTTAGGACACGTTACGGGCATTACGAGTTCTTGGTTATGCCTTTCGGGTTAACCAATGCCCCGGCTGTCTTTATGGATTTGATGAACCGAGTTTGCAGACCGATGTTGGACAAGTCGGTAATTGTTTTTATAGATGACATTTTGGTGTATTCAAAGTCTGAAGCCGAACACGCTGATCATCTAAAAGAGTTATTGGAATTGTTAAGAAAGGAAAGGTTGTATGCCAAGTTCTCAAAATGTGAGTTTTGGCTGCAACAGATTCAATTTTTAGGGCATGTGATATCGGGGGCCGGAATTTCTGTAGATCCGACTAAGGTAGAAGCGGTAAGGAATTGGGAGCCGCCTCGCTCAGCTACGGAAGTCAGAAGTTTCCTTGGGCTGGCGGGCTATTATAGGAGATTCATTAAGGACTTTTCAAAGATTGCAGTCCCTTTAACGATGTTAACAAAGAAGAATGCACCGTTTGTATGGGAAACTGTGCAGCAGGAGGCGTTTGATATTTTGAAAAAGACGTTAAGTGAAGCACCGATACTTGCCCTACCAGAGGGTAATGAGGGCTTTGTGGTATACACGGATGCTTCGGGGTTGGGACTTGGTGCGGTATTGATGCAACGTGGAAAAGTTATAGCTTATGCTTCGAGACAATTAAAGCAGCACGAAAAGAACTACTCGACTCATGACTTGGAGCTGACTGCAGTTACGTTTGCGTTAAAATTGTGGAGGCACTATCTATATGGGACTAAGTGTCAGTTATACACGGATCATAAGAGCCTGAAATACATTTTCATCTAGAAAGAACTTAACATGAGACAGAGACGTTCGATGGAGCTAATAAAGGATTATGACTGTGAAATCCTTTACCATCCTGGAAAGGCTAACGTGGTAGCCGATGCTTTGAGCCGCAAAGCATATACTAAGGATTGTTGTTACATGTTGACATCTACTATGTTAACATCCACTATTATTGATGATGTCAAGGCCGCTCAAGAGGAAGCCTTGAAAGACGAGAATGTTGGTGCTGAGGATATAAGGGCACAGATCAAGAATATGGAAACGAGCGAATCGGGTCTGAAAGGAGTTTACGGAAGAATCTGGGTGCCAAAGTATGGAGGCATGAGAAATGTGATAATAGAAGAAGCTCATCAGTCAAAGTTTTCTGTACATCCCGGGAGCACAAAGATGTACAACGAGCTGAAAGCAGACTTCTGGTGGCCCGGATTAAAGAAAGATATCGGACAGTACGTGGAGAGATGCCGAACTTGTCGGTTAGTGAAAGCCGAACACCAGCAACCATACGGTAGTTTGCAACCGCTTCCCGTTCCGGAATGGAAGTGGGAACACATAACGATGGATTTTGTTACAAAGTTGCCGAAGACTAGGCGTCAACACGATGCAGTTTGGGTGATAGTCGATAGGTTAACTAAGTCCGCACACTTTATTCCGATTCGGGAAGGATATTCTCTGGAAAGGTTAGCACAGATCTATGTGGCTGAGATAGTTTCTAGACACGGGGTGCCAAAGTCTATTGTATCGGACCGGGACAGCCGATTTACTTCCAACTTTTGGTCGGCATTACAAGAAGGGTTAGGATCGAGGATTGCTATGAGTACGGCTTACCGACCGCAAACCGATGGTCAAAGTGAAAGGACCATCCTAACACTCGAAGATATGATGCGGTCGTGTGTGTTAGACCTCGGTGGCAATTGGGACGATCATTTGCCACTGATCGAGTTTTCATACAATAACAGTTACCACGCGACGATCAAGAAAGCGCCGTTTGAAGCATTGTATGGGAGAAGATGTAGGACTCCTACATGTTGGAAGGAAACCGGTGAAACGCCGATTGCTGGGCCGGCATTACTACAAGAAACGAATGAAAAGATTCAGTTGGTGAGACAGAATATGAAGGCGGCCCAGGATCGCCAGAAAAGTTATTACGACAGGAGGCACAAGCCAATCAGTTTCGATATAAATGATTGGGTTTATTTGAAGGTGTCACCTATGAGGGGTGTTACACGCTTTGTAAAAAGAGGAAAGCTGGTTCCAAGATTTGTTGGGCCATTTAAGATAATAGAAAAAGTTGGAAACCAGTCATATCGTTTAGAGTTGCCGGAAGAAATGTCAGGCATACACCCGGTATTCCATGTGGGAAATCTCAGGAAGTCATTCACTGCCGAAAACGAAGATTGGGCAGATCACACTGAATTGCAAATCGATGAAAGGCTCCGGTATGTTGAAGAGCCGGAGTGTGTGCTAGATACGAAAGTAAAGAAGTTGAGAAGCAAGGAAATAGAGATGGTGCTTGTTCGTTGGAAGCATCACAAAGGAGCAAATCATACGTGGGAGCCTAAGTCTGAGATGTTAAAGAAATATCCGCAACTTTTCATATCCGAGTAACTTCGAGGACGAAGTTGAGCGTGGTGGAGCCCATGCTGTAACATCCTCGGATTAAAATTATTATAATTGAAGTTTATTAAGTTTAAATTTGTAAGTTAAGTTGATTTATGAAAGTTGGTTGCTATTTTGAGAAATTATGAAGCTTTGGAATTTTGAATTATTATTATGATTTATAATTGTTAGTAAGGGTAAAAACTAAGACAAACTCAGTATTTATTGGAACCGGATAAGTTAAGGGGCTAAAAGTGTCAAAAGTTGAAATTATGGAATAAAAGGCCCTTAGTCTTTCATTTTGAACTAACTCACTCTCTCTCTACAACTATACTCTCTCGGCTCTCTCTCTCTCTCTCTCTCTCTCTAAAAATTTGAAGATCATCAAAGATTGGATGTTGAAGCTGAAAATCTGGAATAAGATTGCATTCAAGGAACTAAAACATCTGCAATCATCGAATTAAGGTAAACATTTCATCAACACTACGATTTTGATGGTTTTTGGGTTCGGTTTTGATAAAAACCGAAAATTAGATTTGGAGTTGAAGATGTTGATGCATGTAATATATTGTTATGGATTTATCTAAATCTAGTGTATGAGATGCTATATGTTCAATTTCAGCTTCTGATTCGCATTATAAGTATGATTTTCGAAGACTTGTGTGTGTTAATGTGTGTGTGTGCGACGGCTTGTACAAAAAGGGTCAAAAGGGGATAAATTTGGTATGTAAATGTGTTACTTTAGTGATAGAAAATGGTTGTAATCAAGTATATTTTAGTTGGTGTAAGTTATCTCACGTATTGAATTTAGTACCAAAAATGACTTGGATTAAATCTGGAAAAATATCAAGACTGCACCAATATGAACTCGGATGTCCGAATTCGGATCCAGCAGGAACTCGGATCCGGACCGAATTCGGACAGGATCCGAAATGTTGATGTTCAAAATTAGCAAAATAATTTCTAAGTGTTGGAATTCGGATGAGGGTCCGAATTCGGTTGCTGAACAAATTCGGATATGGACCGAATTAGGATGTGGTCCGAATTTGGCATAGGTCCGAAATAGGGCATATATTGAGAACCGAATTGGGGGTCCGAATTCGGGTGGGGTCCGAATTCGGACATGGATCCGAATTTGGGATCAAAAATGGTAAAACTTATAAAAATTAAGTTTTATGGAATTAAACAAGATATTAACACAATGTGTTGTTACAAATGACTTACAGGTCCCTTGTGGTGT